>NW_021034047.1:0-30694 GCF_004153795.1 Camellia sinensis
GAGGAGGAGAGAGGTACACAATAATATGTTATGATGACTAAGGTCCCTCAAGTTTATTTTATGTTATAAAATACCTAATTTACCCTCGTTATAACATAAGATCGTTTGGATTTTGGCAAACTGCTGAGTTCACGGTGAGATTTTGGAAACTGATTTCACAGTAGAGATTTTGTCGGAGATTTTGTAGGGATTTCGCAAGTGTTGCAGTGGACTTCACGATAGAGATTACGACGATCGTGTAGGTGTTATAGTGTGTTGATCGCGTAGGCTTTTCAGTGGAGTTGAATCAGGTATGGTTTCGATAGAGATTCCACATAAATTTTTTATTTTTGTTTTGAATTTTATGTAAGGATTCCGATTTCATGTTAGTTTTTCGAATGTATTTTTGCATTAGGTTTTTGTTTTCAGTTTTGATCAATTTAAAAGAGAGGCTAACTCAGTGAAGTTGTTTATGATTTTTGGAGTTGAATTTTCATTTGCTGTTATTGATCAATTTTAGACAAAGGCCAGCTTGATAGAGTTGATTTTTATTTTTAGAATTAATTTTTCATTCTCTGTTTTTTGATCAATTTCAAAGAGTGTTGACAATGTGGTTGATTTTGATATTTATAGTTCATTTTTCATGCTCTATTTTTCATCAAAATGCTGATCAGAGTTCATTGTTTGTGCTCTATTTTTCATCAACATGCTGATCAATGATAAGTTTTGTTCTCTATTTTTTCAAACCACAGAAATTTGTTTAAACTAGAGAAATTTCATTCTCTGCACTTTTGTTGGTATAGTCCAGAGAAAATTGTAAGTTTGTTATTATAATCCAACAAAAATGACAGAGAAAATTATAAGTTCATATGGACATATTATTAGTTTCTAGTGCAGATAGAATCTGAGAAAGTGAATGTAAGTTCTTAAATTTTTCTAGACTTTTATTTGTAGTTGAGAGAAAATTATAAGTTTGTTATTCACTTTCAGTTCGTAGTTCAGAGAAAATTATAAGTTTGTAGAAAATGAATATAAGTTTTTGTTTCTCTGAGCAAAAGTTATTTTTTGTGTTTTTTCTTTCAGTTTAGATGGGCAGTGCACTATTTTTAGAGAATCTTGAAGGTGTATATGAGTTTGTAAATTTCTCTAGATTTTGATATGAGTGTAATATTGCAAAATGACACAAAGGAAATTGTAAGCATGTACTTCAGTGAAAATCACAGAGAAGCTTATAATTTTATAACAGATTTTCTGTGTGTTTTTTGTCTATGATTGTGTTTAATAGTTAGCAGTAAATTTCTCTGTGATTCTATCTGAATTCATTAATTTTTCTGTGATTTTGTTTTTATTATCTTGAAGGTGAATATAAGTTTGTAAACGTCTCTGAACTTTTATTTGAATCCAGAGAAAATTATAAGCTTGTTATTATAATCCAGAGAAAATTATAATTATTAGAAATTTCTCTGGACTTTTATGTTGTTCTTGTGAAGTGTTTTTATGTTGAACAAATTATTTTTCTTGTTTTTTGCTTACAGTGCAGTGTTGTTGCTGTGCAAATATGGAAATGATACTATTGTCATTAATGTTTCATGCGAATTGAATTTTGAGGAATTAGTTGGCATTTTGTGTAAAACATGGGAGAATTTGCATCTTGAGACGATGTGTATTTCATATTCTATTGTGGGCCATCCGAATTGTATGGTTTGAAATGATATTGATTTTCTGAATATGTTAGGGGTTGTTTGTGCATGTGGTGTTGATATAGTTGATGTTTCAGTTACTAGATGCAGTACTTCTGATCAAGAGGATGAAGTGGGGTCTAATTGGGTAGATGTTGTGGATGGTGAATGTGATAGGCTGGTGGATATTGCAAGGAATTCACTCTCTAAGTTTTGTTCTTACCAAGAAAAGGTGTTATTGTCAGTTGGTTGGCGAAATAATATTACGAGTGTTGGACAAAAGTTTGAGGGTGGTGTGGTTGAGTTCCGTACTGTTTTATACAAGTATGCTATTAAGGTGGGCTTTCAGTTTACGTATGTTAAAAATGACAAGCTGAGGGTTACGGCAAAATGTGCATATAAGGAATCAAAGGGATGTATGTGGCGTGTACATGCTTCAATTGAAAAAACAAATGGGTTCTTTTACATAAGAACTTTGAATAATGAACATATGTGTGGTGTGGCGGTTCATACTAGTAAACATGCTAGGATGACATCCAGCTTAGTTTCTGGGCTGATACTTAAAGAGGTAAGTGCAAAACCTTTAACTCGTCCAGTGGATGTTGTCAAAAAAATAAAAGACAAGTATGGGGTCTCAATCAGTTATAACTGTGGTTGGTTGGGAGTTGAAAAAGCAAAACGCAGTACATATGGGGATTCTTGTTTGTCATTCGATCAATTACGGTGGTATTTTGATGAGGCATTGAAGAACAATCCAGGTAGTCATTTTGAGTTAGATTTTGAAGATAACAAGCATTTCAAAAGAGTGTTTGTGGCTTTTCATGTATGCATTGTTGGTTTTAAATATTGTCGGTCATTGCTTTTTCTTGATGGAACATTTTTGAAAGGACGATACAAAGGAGTTATGCTTGCTACAATGGGAAAAGATGGGAATGAAGGTAATTGTAAATATATCTAATTTGATCTAAGTATGTGAATTTTCTATACATGTAGGAATTGAGTGAATGTGATTTTTCTCTGACACTTTGAATTTTCTCTCGTTTTGGCCACTGTGTGGATTTTCTATGGTTGTGGCCACTGTGAGAATTTTCACTGGATTTTGGTCAGTGTGTGAATTTTCTCTAGATGTTGTCATTGTGTGGATTGTATCTGTAGTTGGTCACTAAGTGAATTTTGTCTAGATGTTGCCAATGTTTGAATTTTATCTATAGTTGGTCACTAAGTGAATTTTCTATGGATATTCTGATTGTGTGAATTTTCTCTGTAGTTGGTCACTAAGGCCTCGTTTGGGAACCCTCCTTTTTAGCCAAAAAGCCAAAAAGTTACTAAATTAGCCAAAAAGCCAACAACCCATACCAAAAAATCAAAGATTCTCTTTTCTCTCTATTTTTTGCACATCTTTTCGTAAAAAGCCAAAAAATATCCCAAACATACTAGTTTTTTTAGCTCATATTTTAGCCAAAAAGTTACTAAATTAGCTTGTTCCCAAACGAGGCCTAAGTCAATTTTCTCTGGATGTTGCCAATGTGTGAATTTTCTCTGGAGTTAGGCACTGAATGAATTTTCTCTGGATGTTGGCAGTGTCAAATTTCTCTGGTTGTTTATTGTTCTAATTTTTTCTGCATGTATATATCTAATATGCTTGTTCCTATTTGTTTTGTAGGTTTTTTTCTATAGTTTTTGCTGTTGTTGATGCTGAGAATAAAGACAATTTGTGTTGGTTCCTTGAACATTTATGTGGAGTATTGGGATCAGAAAGGGTGATAAGTTTCATATTAGATCGACTGGTGGTATCGTAGAAGGAATTGCTAGGTTTTTCCCTAACTGCTTTCATGGATTTTGTCTGGAACATCTAAAAAGAAATTTGAGGAATAAGTTGTCATGTGGAAACACAAATTTGGTTAGGGAGACGATTGTGTCCTAGTTTTCAGAATGTGCATATGCGCCAACAAATGCATCATTTCATTTCAAGCTAAATGAATTAAAAAGTGAGGGAGAAGACATTGTGAGTGTTTTCTTGAGAAGTTTACCATATGAAAATTGAAGTGATGCATATTTTGCGGGGAAACGTTATGTTGAGATGTATTCAAATGTTGCTGAGTCATTCAATTTATGGATACGAGGAGCTCGGCACTTGCCAATAACAAATTTGGTGGACATGATACGGTTGCAAATCATGAATATGAGGTATGATAGGAGGCTGCTCTCTAGTAAATGGAATAAAGTTCTATGTCCTCGTATGGATAGTGTATTGGAGAAGTGTTTTTTGGATGGGAGGACATGGAATGTGAGTTTATCATCTGATAATGTCTTTGAAGTGCATTGTTTTCCTTCGGTTATGGTTGATCTTGGGTTGAGAACTTATTCATGTCGAAAATGGGAAATAAATGGGTATCCATGTCAACATGTTGTTGCTGCAATTTTTAAGAGTGGAAAGAATTTGAATTCATTTGTTGAATCATTTTTTCATGTTGATATGTATCGTCAAGCATATTCGTTTTCGATTGGCCCAGTTCCAACTGTTAAAAAACCTGTGTGTAGCATTGAAGATGCTATGATTTTACCTCCATTGAGCAAGACTAGCTGAGAGGCCGAAGAAGAACAGAATTGTTTCTACTAAAGAGTTTAAAAGGGTGATTAAGTGTAGTCGTTGTGAGAGTATTGGTCGCCATAATAAGAGGACATGCAAGGAACCTTTGTTAAATAGTTGAGGATAATACATTTTATTGATTGAATAATATATTTGATGATTACTTTGTGTATTTTATTTTGTGAAATGTATTTTTTAGATAGTGTATATAATAATATCAATCAAATTCATCCAGAGAAATTTTCCGATATTAGTTAAAGTGTGCATTGTGTTTGTTGATATATACTATAGGTTGTGGGTTTGTAATACCTGTCAAATTTATCCAGAGAAATTTTCCTATGGCAGAGAAAATTCTCTGTGTATTGTGTTTTGAAGCTTCAAATTTATCCACATAAATTTGACAATGGCAGAGAAAAGTACTGTGTGGATTGTGTTTTTTGAATATGATAATTGTTTTGTACTAACACAATGCATTACAGATTGCACGATGATATAGGCACCTTCTTTGGCACGATATGAGTTAAATTTCTCTGTGAATTTCTGGTAACTTCATATCAGTCAAATTTATCCATAGAAGTTTGCCAGTAGAAGAGAAATTTACTATGGGCATTGTGTTTGTTGAAATGTGCATTGTGTTTTATGAGGTCCAATTCATCTAGAGAAATTTGCCAATAGTATTGAAAATTACAGTGTGCATTGTGTTTGTTGAAATTTCTCTAAGTTTAAACTAGAGAAATCCAGAGAATTTATCTGGACTTCACAGAGAAATTCTTATCAAGAAAGAATTTTTCTGGACTCACTTCAGGAAATGTGCACACCAGACAGAGCATACACAAAATTATTGCACTGAGTACAACCAAGAAACAAAATTAAACTCTTTTGAAATTTATCTGAGTTGAGAATTTCTCTGGACCAGGGAAGAATTTATTTAGAATCACTTCAATTTAGAAATTTTTCTCAAAGCTAGAGAAATTTTCCTCACCAACCCAGAGAAATTCCCCCTCTCCAAATCACTCAACCCAGAGAAATTCACAACTCAGAAATTCCATTTTCTGTCACCATTCGAATCCGTCAATTTCATCTAGAGAAATTTTTCACTAGCAGAGAAAATTATCTAGGCATTGTGTTTTGAAACTTCAAATTCATCCAGTGAAATTTTCCAGTAGTAGAGAAAATTACTGTGCGCTTTGTGTTTTGTTGAGTTTGATGATTGTTTTGTACCAACACAAAACATTACAGATTACATGATCATATAGGCATCCCCTTGGGATGATACGAGTTAAATTTCTCTGTGAATTTCTGGTAATATCATTGTAGAGAAATTTCTGCAGACAATTTTCTCTGTGTGGATTATGTTGACAATCACATTAATATATATATATATATATTTAACCATTAATAAGTATGAAATTTACATTAGTCAAAATAAAAATAAAAATGAAATTTACATTAGTCAAAAAGGATATATACATATATGTCAAGCATCATAATTCCTTCAATGTATGAACAAAAAATTGAATGGTTAATACTGTGTGGATATATACATATATGTGAGACAATTTTCTCTATGTGAATATGTACATTGTCTTCCTTTCACTAGTTTCACTATTACATTTTTGGTTCTTCTTCCGAAGGTATTTCAATTGGTTCAGTCCATGACCGGCCAACTTTGGTCACAAATCTCTCTATGAGTTATGCTCTCATCAACCTTATGTCTTGTGTGGACAATTTGGAGCTGATAGGTTCATGCTTGCTATATTGTTTCATTATATAGCAGACAAAGAGGCCCCAATCCAGACTGCATACAAGTTATAGGTATGGTTAGTTTTAAGAAACATGCAAATCAGATTATCTTATTTATAGATGTTGTATGAAACTTACGAATCACTGTCTTGTTGTGGAGCGTTGTTGACATACTCAAAGTCGTAACTTGTGTTTTGTGAGTTTATCAATTTGAAAGATGGTTGTGATTGAGCCTCTCTTTCAAGGAAAGCTTTCAAAAATTTCTCCACATAATCTTGCTGCAAAAAAATAATTTTTAAATAACAGAGAAATTTACAGACAAATCAATGGGATTCTATGAAAATTATCATCACATAAACATTATGATGGATCAGAGAAATTTGCATTTGTTACCAATTGTTTTGCATCTTTGGCATATTTGTCTTCTGCATCATCTCTCCTTGGCCTTAGGGAGTTATAGAACCTCCACAAATTGTCTTGTTTGTTCAGGACAAGCAAGGTCCAGTGATTTCCATCTGTTGACTTCTGATTACCCCCAGTATTTATTAGAAAATGGAGGAACCTGTAGTTCCTCCATGCTGTTTCAATATGCTTGTCAAATAATGAGACTCTGAAAGTTTAATTTTCCGCCATCTTGATGAAATTCTGTGGTCAGGAAAAATCAAAAAATGGTTATCTTATGAGAAAGTTGAAATAACAGGAATTTAAGAAATATATACACAGAAATTTTAGATGAACACTATAGACGCGCCCTTGGGCCTCACTACAGCTTGGACTCAATTTGTGTCACGGTCCTGTATCTAATCTCGCAGAGTGTAATGCAAGACCGATGACTCATCAAAGAGTACAAATCCGGCAAATCGTTTTGGAAAACAGATTTTTTAGAAAGAAGTGCCAAACATGGACTGCTTTGCCAGATACAGAGTCGCCACCTAAATATTTATTTTGGGAAAATTTAAGAAACCCTGACTCGTTGCCTAAGGCCGCGTGTCCGTCATCACCAAAGTTGCCTCGGCTCGGGAACTTGGGTACGATTGGGGAAGGTCACTTCGTGAGCACCCCCGCTCGCCCGATCAAAGATCGGCCTCTACTAACCATGATATCTAGTTTTGAAAACATTATGAGTTCTTATTCCGGTTATTAGCCTAGATTTACTACGTGATGCGCACAGCATACAAGTATAGACTGGGTCGCCTGAATTGGAACAAAACATTTCATGTTTGTTTATTTGAAAATGGTTTGATGGTGCTACCCACAAGTAGGCTAAGACGTGGATTTGCCACCCTCGGGTGGGCTTAGAAAACATGATTTTGCCACTCTCAAGTGGGCTTAAAACTCGCATTTAATGAATTGTTCCAATCCAAATAACCCAACCTTCACCCACAGGCATTCAGGCAGTTATATCACATAAGCAATTAGCCTCATGGTAAGCATGCTATCATGGCAGTCACTCACACACATGCAAGGATGCTAAAGCATAAACACTTACTGAGTACTCCAAGCCAAAACAGAAGCTATGTTAGAAATCCATGCATGATCCTAACTATACAGAAATGCCTAATGCAACATATGCAAAAATGCAACTACAATAGGCTTGGCTATTCTAAACATGGCATATGATGATGTTACAGCTAACACGTATTCAATTTGGAATTGAAATAAAAATGCAGTTAGTATGATGCGCCGAGCCCGGTGCATGCAATACAGATGAATGAATGCAAACATGCGAGCATAAGTATACTAATTGAAACATGCCCTAATCTAACCATCATAAGTTGGTAAATAAAAGGGAGAAAGACGTGGGGTTGGAAGACATACATCACACACACGCACACTTATTACAACATTGCCCTCGCTCGGAGGGTCTGAATAATATACAGTCTGAAAGTAATACAGTCCGAATGAATAACGAATTACAATTAATTATTACACAACCACTAACTAATTAACAAATTAGCTAAGTAAGCAAATAAATTAAATGAATGTGACTGCCTCGGCTCTGTTTTAGATGATAATGGATGGATCCATGCTCGATGCGCTTTGTTGGTAAATTTCATAGCGATGCCTCGTCTCGCCTTTGTTTGCAGTTGATTTCAGAAACTTACACAAAGCTCCAGAAGGCTGAAACTCCACCTGGGAAAGGCTGCCGACCAGCTCTTGGCTTAGGAAACACCTGCCGACCACCCCTTCTGGTGGAAACCAAAAAAGGTGGTCGGCCTGCCAGAAAACCTGGTCGGCCGACCACTTTCTGTCCCCTGGATCCTGTTTTTCTGCAACGACAAGCAAGAGAGAGGCATGGCAAGGTATTTTCAACATGTGTGTGTGCGAACGCTCTCCCTGTCCTTGCATAAGCTTTAGGGAGTGTGGTCCTTGGTTCTCGAGCCACCAATCACACATCTCGATGCATGATGGCCGAGAGACCGAATTGCACGTTTTAATATGACATGAATGCAAGTATGAACATATGAAGCCAACAATTCTATCATAGATAATCAAGAACGCCGGGGACTGGGAATCGAGGCACGTTTCGTCACTTGGAGTACGAAACGCCCCTCGTTTCCCGTGCTTGGACTAAACCCTATTCCAATCACCATGCAAATGGAATGGCATGCACAATGCGACTAACATGCAACCTAGCATACGCAATGCTATGTACTAAAATGGCATACACAATGCGCGTGATGTAACATGGCATACACAATGCTCTAAAATACAACCTAGCATACGCAATGCTATAGATTGAAATGGCATATACAATGCACAATGGACTTATACCAACATGAGTGGACCTCAGCCACACTCACATCAGTGGCCATTAGATGGAAAAGAGACAACCGAAATGCGTGTACATGTGCACGCATACCGAGGACCGAACCTAAGGCATAAAATGCCACTCTACCAAAGCATGGCAAGGGATGAAAGATGACATACAAACATGTAATTTCCAGCACTGAAACATGATGCTAAATGGTCGCGAAATATGGAAATATGGCACCCGATGCATGAAATAAGCCCCGAAACTCGAAGCTAGGCACATGTATTGAATTGTAACTATGCAAAGCAAGCATTATTTGGCCATGAAGTACAAAGACAGAGCCAAAGCCGTCCCAAAACAAGCACATTTCTAGTTTAAAGCATGGTCAAAAAGTGCTAACATGATGGACTAGAATAGCATGCAAATTTGGCTAGCAATCATGGTTTACATGGCATGTATATGAAGCGTATGAGAACTCATCAAACCAGCCAAAAACAGTGAATAAAACATGACAAAAGATGCCCAAATAACCACTGAAATGCAGCCAAAATGTGCGAAAATGATGAGCTCCTTTAGAGGGCCATATAAGGGATTATTAAGCACATACAAGATAGACATGTAACATGGCAAAACCACCTCTAGAAATGAGTTATGACAGCCTTAAAACCCACCAAATAGGCCCTGAAATCAGTCTCGGAAACATGCAAAGAAAGGCCCCTTTAAAAGGCCTTGGATGGGATTGCTCTACACATGCATTGTAGACATAAAATATGGCCAAAATGGCCTTGGACAGAGCCAAGGAAGACCCCAAAACTCACAGAATGAGGCCTAAAACATGACTTCAATGCATGCAAAATAGGGTCCCTTTGGAAGGCCAATCATGCTAGTAAAAAGGATGAGGGGTGAGAGGGTCACTCCTCTATGATTTTGGGGCTCAAAGACATATCAAGGCCACTGAAAATCCATTGGATTTCAGTGGCCAAGATGCCAAAACAAGACTAATGCAAATGCTCAAATGCATGGCTCAAAGCATGAGGAAGTGAAGCATGCAAGGAAGAAGATGACTCCAAACAGAAAAGTGACCTCAATCAAACTTAAAGAGGAGGTCAAAACAAGACTTTCTTCAGTTTAGTCTGAGGTCCAAAAATGCTCACAAATAAGGCTTAATATATCATGCAAAATAAGCCCTAAAAGAGAGATAAAGCATACAAGGGTGTAAGAGACCTCAAACAGAAAAGTATCCTTAATAAAACATGAAAAGGAGCTCAAAATAAGACTATTTTCAGTTTACACCAAAGCTCGAAAATGCTTGCAAATGGAGCTAAAGTGTAGAGCAAAATAGTGCAAAAAAGGTGTAAATGAAGACTTACCCTTGTAGAGCCGACCCTCAGCAACTTCTGGACCAAGAATGTGACTCCTCAAGCTCTGCAAATGACCTCCAAGATGCTGGAATGGATGGTGGGGGTGGTAGGCTATGAGGTGTAGTGTAAAATGGCCAAGAATATTAGGGTTTGGAGCTTGGAGAAGAAGGCTATGGAGGATGGAGTGTGTATGCCTTAACCAAATGTCTAACCCTTGCAAAATGAGATGGAGGGTTAGTTTTATAGAGGGAGAGAAGTGAGGCTTCTTGGAGAAGCCAAGAGGGAGGTTCAAAGCTTCTAAAAGAAGCTCGACCAAAGGGGTCAAGCTTCTTGAGGAAGCTAGACCAAAAGGGTCAAGCTTCCTCAAGAAACTAGACCAAAAGGGTCAAACTCCTCCAACCAACCAAGCAAAGGGGTCAAAACCCCCTTTTAAGGACCAAAACAGGGACAAAACCCTTGGACAGTGGGTCAAGTGCAAAACAGCTGGCACAGTTGGAACACACTTAAGAAGAGCAAAAAACAGAAAGCTGGCCGACCAGCTAAGGTGGCCGGCCGGCCACTCCCCCTGGTCGGCTGACCAGGGGTCAAAAGGGTCAAGCAAAATTGCTGGTCGGCCTACCTAGAAAGGTGGCCTCCTAGATGAGTAGAACATAGCCCTGTGGTGAAAAACCAGAAAAAGTGACCCAAGAGAGAAGAAAACCAGCTTTTTAGAGGGGTTCAAAAGGGTCAAGAGGAATTACTGGTCGGCCTACCCATATTGGTGGCCTCCCAGATGAGCACAACACAATGGTGGTATGAAAAGCCAAAAATTATGGCTCAAAAGTGAGAAAAACCAGATTTCTATCAGAAAAATCGGCTTTTGGAGAGAGAAAATGAGAAAACTAGTTTTTCAGGGGAAAAGCTGGCCTCCCACCATCCTACCATCTTCCTAACAATGAAAATAAGGTCCCTACCAAAAATGAACCCTAACCGATGCAAAACGAGGGTTCGGGGGCCAAAACGCGCGGTCTAAGGCCCCGAAAACAGGCTGTTAGGCACCGGAAGTGGCGTATGACCACGAAGGTGGTCTCCCGGGCCACAGTGTCCCTCAAAAGAGAGGAAGCAAGGTGCGTGCCAAAAATCGGAGCAAACAGAGGTAGTTAAGCGGTCCCGAACCGAGGCACACGGTCGACGGCTCTGAAAACCGAAAACTGGGCTCCAAACGGGAAAAATGGCCCACGACCACGAAACGTAGCCTACGGCCACTGAGAGATGGTCTACGAGACCTCTCCCTCCCTTTGGGAAGAGAGAACAGAAAAAACAGGACCTGGTTTGTAAACCAAGGCAAAGAACAAAAGAGCTCCGAAGTCCGGAGGCAAGGCTAACGGCCGAGACTCCGCGACGTCAGAACGAGCACAATATGCAACATCACCGAGCGCTCAACTGGTGACATCTGAGTCTTAAGGTCAGTCAAAAATGGGGTGTCTACAGTTGCCCCTCTTTGACAGAACTCGGAAGTCATACGTGACGGGAGTGAATGTCAAAGCCCAGAGACGACCCATTTTTGACAAGGCCGAAGACACAAACAGGCAGGATAACAAAGGTGTGCCCGCAGGCATGCCCACAGGCAGGGGGCGAGATGCAAAATGATATGCGATATTTCAAAACAATGTAGTAAACAATGCAAATGATATGCAATGCATTGGAGATGATCAAACCATAAGCAATATAAAACCACACAAATATCATAAAGATGATGGAGATGCAAAATCCGTCTACCATAGAAAAGGTGCCGACACCCTCAAACCACAATCCCATCAGTGGGATAGGCGCGTACACATGCAGAACTATGTGTGTGTAGACAGAACACAAGATACAAGTAATTGGGTGGCATGATATAAGTGAGGAATGAACTGCTGAGAAAAGATCACGATCTTAAATGCCGAACGCAATAAACCACACTACAATGCAATGAATGCAATGGATATGGCGTGCGACCAAAACATATCTTGCCTAGGAAAGGCATGGACACAAACAAACCACGTTTAACACAGAAATGGTGCCGTCACCCTCAAACCACAATCCCATTAGTGGGATAGGTGCGTACACAAAATCTCATAACCATGCTTCGACGTGAAAAGTATGGGCACATACCAGACCAAGCTCAACATGGAAAGGCGCAAGCCATAGATGGATAATGCAGTAAATGCATGCAAACTATAATGCAATGTATTCTATATGCAATGTAATGGACATACTAGACGATGTAGTAGTTAGGAAGCGAAGGTACCTTACAGGGGCATTTGGCAATGGCCTACCTCAGCAATGTCCTACCTCATGCTGATGTGGGAATCTTCCCCTTCTTCTCAGTTAAACCGCAGGTACTACTTTTCTCCCTGACTATGGTCGCAACTTTCCCTATTCTCCAACAGGGTGACAGACTAGGTTGATTCGGTATCCAGAATTGAGGCGCATACACATGCTATCTCAATCTATGGGGCTGCCATACAGATTTCAAGCCGAGGATAGACCCCTGGGTATTTAAACTAAACTTTAGTCTCGGAAATCTCGAACCTTTGCGTTCTAGGCATGAGCCATTCGAACTCTAGTTTCTACCGTCTTAGTTGGTCTCCTAGGAACTCACCGCAAACACAGGCATGTGGCTATACCAGACCACTGGAAGTCGTTCGGGCACGATAAACACCAAAGGAATTGCACCTTTAGAGGGTTTAAGGTCTCCTAGACCAAAGGGTACACAAGACAGTGCGATGCAGAGTGAATGTACAAAACAGTGCTAAACAGATGCACAAAACAGTGCGATACAGATAAGGTGTGCAAGATAGCGTGAATGAATGTAATGCACAAGACAGTGCGACGCGCAAAATAGCGCGAATGATGCAATGCACTAACAAGTGCAAGTAAGGTATGTAAGATAGCTCGATAAAATGCATGCACAATGCCAGTAGAGTGAACAAAACAGTGCGATGCGCAAGAAAGCGCGAAAGTAAATTGCACAAAACAGTGTGATACGCTAAACAGCGCGAGTGTAAACTGCACAAAACAGTGCAATGCGCAAGAAAGCGCGAGTGATAAAATGCATGCACAATGCAAGACTTGGCACACAGCTTACAACATAGCATTCCATTCATTTGGCGCGCAGCTCACAACACAACACTTTGTTTGTTTGGCACGCGGCTCACAACACAATATTCTGTTCATTCGGCACGCAGGTCGACACACAGCACTCTGTTGATCTGGGCACACAGCTCTTTCGGGTACACAGCTCATTCGGGCACACGGCAGATCTCGGGCACACAGCTCGTTTGGGGGCACACAGCTCATATTTTGGGCACACAGCTCGTTTTTTCGGGCACACGGCTCATTTCGGGCACACCGCTCATTTCTTTGGGCACACAACTCGTTCTATAGGTACACAGCTCATTCTTCGGGGCACACAGCTCATTCTTCGGGCACACAGCTCGCAACACAGAATTTTGTTGAGTTGGCACACAGCTTGTTCTGAACACTCAGTCTATAACACAGCATTCTGTTTGCATTCTGAACACACAACTCTAGCACTTGAATTTTTAAAATCTGAACACACAGCTCAAACCTTTTGTTGTGAACACACAACCCACATTTTGATGGTAAACACACAGCCCACAGTTTTTGAAAGTTGAACACGTAGCCCAAACTTTTGATGATGAACACATAGCCCACAGTTTTGAAAGTTGAACACACAGCCCAAACTTCTTGTAATCTGAACACACAGCTCACAGTTTTTGAAATCTGAACACGCAGCCTAAACTCTTGAGGTGAACACACAGCCCACAGTTTTTGAAATCTGAACACGCAGTCCAAACTTTTGAGGTGAACACACAGCCCACAGTTTTTGAAAGTTGAACATACAACCTAAACTTTTGAGGTGAACACACAGCCCATAGTTTTTGAAAGTTGAACACACGGCCCAAACTCTTGAGGTAAACACACAGCCCACTGTTTTTGAAAGTTGAACACACAGCCCAAACTCTTGAGGTGAACACACAGCCCACTGTTTCTGAAAGTCGAACACACAGCCCAAACTCTTGAATTTCTGAACACGCAGCCCATTTTGATTGTGAACACGCAGCACACACTTGTTGAAAGAAGTTGAACACGTAGCCTATTTTGATTGTGAACACGCAGCACACACTTGTTGAAAGTCGAACACGCAGCCTAAACTTTTGAATTTCTGAACACGCAGCCCATTTTGATTGTAAACACGCAGCACACATTTGTTGAAAGAAGTTGAACACGCAGCCCAAACTTTTGAATTTCTGAACACGCAGCTCATATTTTGAATGTGAACACGCAGCATACACTTGTTGAAAGTCGAACACGCAGCCCAAACTTTTGAATTTCTAAACACACAGCCCATTTTGATTGTGAACACACAGCACACACTTGTTGAAAGTCGAACACGCAGCCCAAACTTTTGAATTTCTGAACATGCAGCTCATATTTTGAATGTGAACACGCAGCATACACTTGTTGAAAGTCGAACACGCAGCCTAAACTTTTAAATTTCTGAACACGCAGCCCATTTTGATTGTGAACACGCAGCACACACTTGTTGAAAGTCGAATACGCAGCCCAATGCTTTTGAAATCTGAACGCACAGCCCAAGTACTTGATGTTGAACACACGGTTCAAACTTTGAGGTGAACACACAGCCCACTGATCTTGAAATCTGAACACATAGCCTAAATACTTGATGTTGAACACACGGCTCAAACTTTGAGGTGAACACACAGCCCACTGATCATGAAATCTGAACACACAACCCAAATACTTGATGTTGAACACACGGCTCAAACTTTGAGGTGAACACACAGCCCACTGATCATGAAATCTGAACACACAACCCAAATACTTGATGTTGAACACACGGCTCAAACTTTGAGGTGAACACACAGCCCACTGATCTTGAAATCTGAACACACAGCCCAAATACTTGATGTTGAACACACGGCTCAAACTTTGAGGTGAACACACAACCCACTGATCTTGAAATCTGAACACACAACCCAAATACTTGATGTTGAACACACGGCTCAAACTTTGAGGTGAACACACAACCCACTGATCTTGAAATCTGAACACACAACCCAAATACTTGATGTTGAACACACGGCTCAAACTTTGAGGTGAACACACAACCCACTGATCTTGAAATCTGAACACACAACCCAAATACTTGATGTTGAACACACGGCTCAAACTTTGAGGTGAACACACAACCCACTGATCTTGAAATCTGAACACACAACCCAAATACTTGATGTTGAACACACGGCTCAAACTTTGAGGTGAACACACAACCCACTGATCTTGAAATCTGAACACACAACCCAAATACTTGATGTTGAACACACGGCTCAAACTTTGAGGTGAACACACAACCCACTGATCTTGAAATCTGAACACACAACCCAAATACTTGATGTTGAACACACGGCTCAAACTTTGAGGTGAACACACAACCCACTGATCTTGAAATCTGAACACACAACCCAAATACTTGATGTTGAACACACGGCTCAAACTTTGAGGTGAACACACAACCCACTGATCTTGAAATCTGAACACACAACCCAAATACTTGATGTTGAACACACGGCTCAAACTTTGAGGTGAACACACAACCCACTGATCTTGAAATCTGAACACACAACCCAAATACTTGATGTTGAACACACGGCTCAAACTTTGAGGTGAACACACAACCCACTGATCTTGAAATCTGAACACACAACCCAAATACTTGATGTTGAACACACGGCTCAAACTTTGAGGTGAACACACAACCCACTGATCTTGAAATCTGAACACACAACCCAAATACTTGATGTTGAACACACGGCTCAAACTTTGAGGTGAACACACAACCCACTGATCTTGAAATCTGAACACACAACCCAAATACTTGATGTTGAACACACGGCTCAAACTTTGAGGTGAACACACAACCCACTGATCTTGAAATCTGAACACACAACCCAAATACTTGATGTTGAACACACGGCTCAAACTTTGAGGTGAACACACAACCCACTGATCTTGAAATCTGAACACACAACCCAAATACTTGATGTTGAACACACGGCTCAAACTTTGAGGTGAACACACAACCCACTGATCTTGAAATCTGAACACACAACCCAAATACTTGATGTTGAACACACGGCTCAAACTTTGAGGTGAACACACAACCCACTGATCTTGAAATCTGAACACACAACCCAAATACTTGATGTTGAACACACGGCTCAAACTTTGAGGTGAACACACAACCCACTGATCTTGAAATCTGAACACACAACCCAAATACTTGATGTTGAACACACGGCTCAAACTTTGAGGTGAACACACAACCCACTGATCTTGAAATCTGAACACACAACCCAAATACTTGATGTTGAACACACGGCTCAAACTTTGAGGTGAACACACAACCCACTGATCTTGAAATCTGAACACACAACCCAAATACTTGATGTTGAACACACGGCTCAAACTTTGAGGTGAACACACAACCCACTGATCTTGAAATCTGAACACACAACCCAAATACTTGATGTTGAACACACGGCTCAAACTTTGAGGTGAACACACAACCCACTGATCTTGAAATCTGAACACACAACCCAAATACTTGATGTTGAACACACGGCTCAAACTTTGAGGTGAACACACAACCCACTGATCTTGAAATCTGAACACACAACCCAAATACTTGATGTTGAACACACGGCTCAAACTTTGAGGTGAACACACAACCCACTGATCTTGAAATCTGAACACACAACCCAAATACTTGATGTTGAACACACGGCTCAAACTTTGAGGTGAACACACAACCCACTGATCTTGAAATCTGAACACACAACCCAAATACTTGATGTTGAACACACGGCTCAAACTTTGAGGTGAACACACAACCCACTGATCTTGAAATCTGAACACACAACCCAAATACTTGATGTTGAACACACGGCTCAAACTTTGAGGTGAACACACAACCCACTGATCTTGAAATCTGAACACACAACCCAAATACTTGATGTTGAACACACGGCTCAAACTTTGAGGTGAACACACAACCCACTGATCTTGAAATCTGAACACACAACCCAAATACTTGATGTTGAACACACGGCTCAAACTTTGAGGTGAACACACAACCCACTGATCTTGAAATCTGAACACACAACCCAAATACTTGATGTTGAACACACGGCTCAAACTTTGAGGTGAACACACAACCCACTGATCTTGAAATCTGAACACACAACCCAAATACTTGATGTTGAACACACGGCTCAAACTTTGAGGTGAACACACAACCCACTGATCTTGAAATCTGAACACACAACCCAAATACTTGATGTTGAACACACGGCTCAAACTTTGAGGTGAACACACAACCCACTGATCTTGAAATCTGAACACACAACCCAAATACTTGATGTTGAACACACGGCTCAAACTTTGAGGTGAACACACAACCCACTGATCTTGAAATCTGAACACACAACCCAAATACTTGATGTTGAACACACGGCTCAAACTTTGAGGTGAACACACAACCCACTGATCTTGAAATCTGAACACACAACCCAAATACTTGATGTTGAACACACGGCTCAAACTTTGAGGTGAACACACAACCCACTGATCTTGAAATCTGAACACACAACCCAAATACTTGATGTTGAACACACGGCTCAAACTTTGAGGTGAACACACAACCCACTGATCTTGAAATCTGAACACACAACCCAAATACTTGATGTTGAACACACGGCTCAAACTTTGAGGTGAACACACAACCCACTGATCTTGAAATCTGAACACACAACCCAAATACTTGATGTTGAACACACGGCTCAAACTTTGAGGTGAACACACAACCCACTGATCTTGAAATCTGAACACACAACCCAAATACTTGATGTTGAACACACGGCTCAAACTTTGAGGTGAACACACAACCCACTGATCTTGAAATCTGAACACACAACCCAAATACTTGATGTTGAACACACGGCTCAAACTTTGAGGTGAACACACAACCCACTGATCTTGAAATCTGAACACACAACCCAAATACTTGATGTTGAACACACGGCTCAAACTTTGAGGTGAACACACAACCCACTGATCTTGAAATCTGAACACACAACCCAAATACTTGATGTTGAACACACGGCTCAAACTTTGAGGTGAACACACAACCCACTGATCTTGAAATCTGAACACACAACCCAAATACTTGATGTTGAACACACGGCTCAAACTTTGAGGTGAACACACAACCCACTGATCTTGAAATCTGAACACACAACCCAAATACTTGATGTTGAACACACGGCTCAAACTTTGAGGTGAACACACAACCCACTGATCTTGAAATCTGAACACACAACCCAAATACTTGATGTTGAACACACGGCTCAAACTTTGAGGTGAACACACAACCCACTGATCTTGAAATCTGAACACACAACCCAAATACTTGATGTTGAACACACGGCTCAAACTTTGAGGTGAACACACAACCCACTGATCTTGAAATCTGAACACACAACCCAAATACTTGATGTTGAACACACGGCTCAAACTTTGAGGTGAACACACAACCCACTGATCTTGAAATCTGAACACACAACCCAAATACTTGATGTTGAACACACGGCTCAAACTTTGAGGTGAACACACAACCCACTGATCTTGAAATCTGAACACACAACCCAAATACTTGATGTTGAACACACGGCTCAAACTTTGAGGTGAACACACAACCCACTGATCTTGAAATCTGAACACACAACCCAAATACTTGATGTTGAACACACGGCTCAAACTTTGAGGTGAACACACAACCCACTGATCTTGAAATCTGAACACACAACCCAAATACTTGATGTTGAACACACGGCTCAAACTTTGAGGTGAACACACAACCCACTGATCTTGAAATCTGAACACACAACCCAAATACTTGATGTTGAACACACGGCTCAAACTTTGAGGTGAACACACAACCCACTGATCTTGAAATCTGAACACACAACCCAAATACTTGATGTTGAACACACGGCTCAAACTTTGAGGTGAACACACAACCCACTGATCTTGAAATCTGAACACACAACCCAAATACTTGATGTTGAACACACGGCTCAAACTTTGAGGTGAACACACAACCCACTGATCTTGAAATCTGAACACACAACCCAAATACTTGATGTTGAACACACGGCTCAAACTTTGAGGTGAACACACAACCCACTGATCTTGAAATCTGAACACACAACCCAAATACTTGATGTTGAACACACGGCTCAAACTTTGAGGTGAACACACAACCCACTGATCTTGAAATCTGAACACACAACCCAAATACTTGATGTTGAACACACGGCTCAAACTTTGAGGTGAACACACAACCCACTGATCTTGAAATCTGAACACACAACCCAAATACTTGATGTTGAACACACGGCTCAAACTTTGAGGTGAACACACAACCCACTGATCTTGAAATCTGAACACACAACCCAAATACTTGATGTTGAACACACGGCTCAAACTTTGAGGTGAACACACAACCCACTGATCTTGAAATCTGAACACACAACCCAAATACTTGATGTTGAACACACGGCTCAAACTTTGAGGTGAACACACAACCCACTGATCTTGAAATCTGAACACACAACCCAAATACTTGATGTTGAACACACGGCTCAAACTTTGAGGTGAACACACAACCCACTGATCTTGAAATCTGAACACACAACCCAAATACTTGATGTTGAACACACGGCTCAAACTTTGAGGTGAACACACAACCCACTGATCTTGAAATCTGAACACACAACCCAAATACTTGATGTTGAACACACGGCTCAAACTTTGAGGTGAACACACAACCCACTGATCTTGAAATCTGAACACACAACCCAAATACTTGATGTTGAACACACGGCTCAAACTTTGAGGTGAACACACAACCCACTGATCTTGAAATCTGAACACACAACCCAAATACTTGATGTTGAACACACGGCTCAAACTTTGAGGTGAACACACAACCCACTGATCTTGAAATCTGAACACACAACCCAAATACTTGATGTTGAACACACGGCTCAAACTTTGAGGTGAACACACAACCCACTGATCTTGAAATCTGAACACACAACCCAAATACTTGATGTTGAACACACGGCTCAAACTTTGAGGTGAACACACAACCCACTGATCTTGAAATCTGAACACACAACCCAAATACTTGATGTTGAACACACGGCTCAAACTTTGAGGTGAACACACAACCCACTGATCTTGAAATCTGAACACACAACCCAAATACTTGATGTTGAACACACGGCTCAAACTTTGAGGTGAACACACAACCCACTGATCTTGAAATCTGAACACACAACCCAAATACTTGATGTTGAACACACGGCTCAAACTTTGAGGTGAACACACAACCCACTGATCTTGAAATCTGAACACACAACCCAAATACTTGATGTTGAACACACGGCTCAAACTTTGAGGTGAACACACAACCCACTGATCTTGAAATCTGAACACACAACCCAAATACTTGATGTTGAACACACGGCTCAAACTTTGAGGTGAACACACAACCCACTGATCTTGAAATCTGAACACACAACCCAAATACTTGATGTTGAACACACGGCTCAAACTTTGAGGTGAACACACAACCCACTGATCTTGAAATCTGAACACACAACCCAAATACTTGATGTTGAACACACGGCTCAAACTTTGAGGTGAACACACAACCCACTGATCTTGAAATCTGAACACACAACCCAAATACTTGATGTTGAACACACGGCTCAAACTTTGAGGTGAACACACAACCCACTGATCTTGAAATCTGAACACACAACCCAAATACTTGATGTTGAACACACGGCTCAAACTTTGAGGTGAACACACAACCCACTGATCTTGAAATCTGAACACACAACCCAAATACTTGATGTTGAACACACGGCTCAAACTTTGAGGTGAACACACAACCCACTGATCTTGAAATCTGAACACACAACCCAAATACTTGATGTTGAACACACGGCTCAAACTTTGAGGTGAACACACAACCCACTGATCTTGAAATCTGAACACACAACCCAAATACTTGATGTTGAACACACGGCTCAAACTTTGAGGTGAACACACAACCCACTGATCTTGAAATCTGAACACACAACCCAAATACTTGATGTTGAACACACGGCTCAAACTTTGAGGTGAACACACAACCCACTGATCTTGAAATCTGAACACACAACCCAAATACTTGATGTTGAACACACGGCTCAAACTTTGAGGTGAACACACAACCCACTGATCTTGAAATCTGAACACACAACCCAAATACTTGATGTTGAACACACGGCTCAAACTTTGAGGTGAACACACAACCCACTGATCTTGAAATCTGAACACACAACCCAAATACTTGATGTTGAACACACGGCTCAAACTTTGAGGTGAACACACAACCCACTGATCTTGAAATCTGAACACACAACCCAAATACTTGATGTTGAACACACGGCTCAAACTTTGAGGTGAACACACAACCCACTGATCTTGAAATCTGAACACACAACCCAAATACTTGATGTTGAACACACGGCTCAAACTTTGAGGTGAACACACAACCCACTGATCTTGAAATCTGAACACACAACCCAAATACTTGATGTTGAACACACGGCTCAAACTTTGAGGTGAACACACAACCCACTGATCTTGAAATCTGAACACACAACCCAAATACTTGATGTTGAACACACGGCTCAAACTTTGAGGTGAACACACAACCCACTGATCTTGAAATCTGAACACACAACCCAAATACTTGATGTTGAACACACGGCTCAAACTTTGAGGTGAACACACAACCCACTGATCTTGAAATCTGAACACACAACCCAAATACTTGATGTTGAACACACGGCTCAAACTTTGAGGTGAACACACAACCCACTGATCTTGAAATCTGAACACACAACCCAAATACTTGATGTTGAACACACGGCTCAAACTTTGAGGTGAACACACAACCCACTGATCTTGAAATCTGAACACACAACCCAAATACTTGATGTTGAACACACGGCTCAAACTTTGAGGTGAACACACAACCCACTGATCTTGAAATCTGAACACACAACCCAAATACTTGATGTTGAACACACGGCTCAAACTTTGAGGTGAACACACAACCCACTGATCTTGAAATCTGAACACACAACCCAAATACTTGATGTTGAACACACGGCTCAAACTTTGAGGTGAACACACAACCCACTGATCTTGAAATCTGAACACACAACCCAAATACTTGATGTTGAACACACGGCTCAAACTTTGAGGTGAACACACAACCCACTGATCTTGAAATCTGAACACACAACCCAAATACTTGATGTTGAACACACGGCTCAAACTTTGAGGTGAACACACAACCCACTGATCTTGAAATCTGAACACACAACCCAAATACTTGATGTTGAACACACGGCTCAAACTTTGAGGTGAACACACAACCCACTGATCTTGAAATCTGAACACACAACCCAAATACTTGATGTTGAACACACGGCTCAAACTTTGAGGTGAACACACAACCCACTGATCTTGAAATCTGAACACACAACCCAAATACTTGATGTTGAACACACGGCTCAAACTTTGAGGTGAACACACAACCCACTGATCTTGAAATCTGAACACACAACCCAAATACTTGATGTTGAACACACGGCTCAAACTTTGAGGTGAACACACAACCCACTGATCTTGAAATCTGAACACACAACCCAAATACTTGATGTTGAACACACGGCTCAAACTTTGAGGTGAACACACAACCCACTGATCTTGAAATCTGAACACACAACCCAAATACTTGATGTTGAACACACGGCTCAAACTTTGAGGTGAACACACAACCCACTGATCTTGAAATCTGAACACACAACCCAAATACTTGATGTTGAACACACGGCTCAAACTTTGAGGTGAACACACAACCCACTGATCTTGAAATCTGAACACACAACCCAAATACTTGATGTTGAATTTTTATTTTTGTTTAGAGAGAGGCCAGCTTGATAGAGTTGATTTTTATTTTTGGAATTAATTTTTCATTCTTTGTTTTTTTGATCAATTTCAGATAGTGTTGACAGTGTAGGTGATTTTGATGTTTAGAGTTCATTTTTGGTGCTCTGTTTTTTATCAACATGCTGATCAATGATAAGTTTTGTTCTATGTTTTTTCAAACCAGAGAAATTTCATTTTCTGCACTATTGTTTGTGTAGTCCAGAGGAAATTATAAGTGCATATGGACATATTATTAGAAGTTTGTAATGGAGATAGAATATGAGAAAGTGAATGTAAGTTCATAAATTTCTCTATACTTGTATTTGTAGTTCAGAGAAAATTGTAAGTTTGTTACTCACTTTCAGTTTGTAGTTCGGAGAAAAGTATTTCTCTGGACTTGTATTCTACGTGATTTTTTTTCTATAATTGTGTTTAATAGTTAGCAGTAAATTTTTATGTGATTCATTAAGTTTCTGTGATTTTGTTTTTTATCATCTTGAAGGTGAATATCAGTTTGTAGATGTCTTTGGACTTTTATTTTAAGTTCAGAGAAAATTATAATTTTTAGAAATTTCTCTGGACTTTTATGTTGTTCTTGTGAAGTGTTTCTATGTTAAACAAATTATTTTTGTTGTTTTTTGTTTCAGTTTCAATGGACAGTGCAGTGTTGTTGCTATGCAAATATGGGAATGATACTATTGTCATTAATGTTTCATGTGAATTGAATTTTGAGGAATTGGTTGGCATTTTGTGTAAAACATGGGAGAATTTGAAACCTGAGACTATGTGTATTTCATATTCTATTTTGGGCCATCCTACTAACTCATTTACACATAATATTGATTTTCTGAATATGTTGAGGGTTGTTTGTGCACGCGGTGTTGATATAGTTGATGTTTCAGTTAGTAGATGTAGTACTTCTGATGAAGAGGATGAAGTGGGGTCTAATTGGGTAGATGTTGTGGATGGTGAGTGTGATAGGCTGGTGGATGTTGAAAGGAATTCACTCTCTAAGTTTTGTTCTCACCAAGAAAAGGTGTTATTGTCGGCTAGTTGGCGGAATAATATTACGAGTGTTGGACAAAAGTTTGAGGGTGGTGTGGTTGAGTTCCGTACTTTTTTATGCAAGTATGCTATTGAGGTTGGTTTTCAGTTTACGTATGTTAAAAATGACAAGCTGAGGGTTACGGCAGAATGTGCATATGAGGAATCAAGGGGATGTATGTGGCGTGTACATGCTTCTGTTGAAAAAACAAATGGGTTCTTCTACATAAGGACTTTGAACAATGAACATACGTGTGGTGTGGCGGTTCGTACGAGTAAACATTCGAGGATGACTTCCAGCTTAGTTTTTGGGCTGATACTTGAAGAGGTAAGTGCAAAACCTTTAACTCGTCCAGTGGATGTTGTGAAAGAAATGAAAGACAAGTATGGGGTCTCAATCAGTTATAACTGTGGTTGGTTGGGTGTTGAAAAAGTAAAATGTAGTACATATGGGGATTCTTGTTTGTCATTTGATCAATTACGGTGGTATTATGATGAGGCATTGAAGAACAATCCAGGGAGTCGTTTTGAGTTAGATTTTGAATATAAAAAGCGTTTCAAAAGAGTGTTTATGGCTTTTCATGCATGCATTGATGGTTTCAAATATTGTCGGTCATTGCTTTTTCTTGATGGAACATTTTTGAAAGGACGATACAAAGGAGTTATGCTTGCTGCAACGGGAAAAAATGGGAATGAAGGTAATTGTAAATATATATAATTTTATCTAAGTATGTGAATTTTCTATACATGTAGGAATTGAGTGAATGTGAATTTTCTCTGGTTTTGGCCACTGTGTGGATTTTTTATTGTTGTGGCCACTGTGAGAATTTTCACTGGATTTTGGTCAGTGTATGAATTTTCTCTGGATGTTGTCATTGTGTGAATTGTATCTGTAGGTGGTCACTAAGTGAATTTTCTCTGTATATTGTGATTGTGTGAATTTTCTCTGTAGCTGGTCACTAAGTCAATTTTCTCTGGATGTTGCCAATGTGTGAATTTTCTCTGGATGTTGGCAGTGTCAAACTTCTCTAGTTGTTTATTGTTCTATTTTTCTCTGCATGTGTATATCTAATATGCTTGTTCCTATTTGTTTTGTAGGTTTTTTTCCTGTAGCTTTTGCTGTTGTTGATGCTGAGAATAAAGACAATTGGTGTTGGTTTCTTGAACATTTATATGGAGTATTAGGATTAGAAAGGGTGATAAGTTTCATATCAGATCGACATTGTGGAATTGTGGAGGGAATTGCTAGGTTTTTCCCTAACTGCTTTCATGGATTCTGGAACATCTAAAGAGAAATTTGAGGGATAAGTTGTCATGTGGAAACACAAATTTGGTTAGGGAGACGATTGTGTCCAAGTTTTCAGAATGTGCATATGCTCCAACAAAGACATCATTTCATTTCAAGTTAAATGAATTAAAAAGTGAGGGAGGAGACATTGTGAGTGTTTTCTTGAGAAGTTTACCATATGAAAATTGGAGTGATGCATATTTTGCGGGAAAACGTTATGGTGAGATGTATTCAAATGTTATTGAGTCATTCAATTCATGGATACGAGAAGCTCGGCACTTGCCAATAACAAATTTGGTGGACATGATACGGTTGCAAATCATGAATATGAGGTCTGATAGGAGGCTGCTCTCTAGTAAATGGAATAAGATTTGTGTCCTCGTATGGATAGTGTGTTGGAGAAGTCTTTTTTGGACGGGAGGACATGAAATGTGAGTTTATCATCTGATAATGTCTTTAAAGTGCATTGTTTTCCTTCGGTTATGGTTGATCTTGGGTTGAGAACTTGTTCATGTCGAAAATGGGAAATAAATGGGTATCCATGTCAACATGTTGTTGCTGCAATTTTTAGGAGTGGAAAGAATTTGAATTCATTTGTTGAACCATTTTTCCATGCTGATATGTATCGTCAAGCATACTCGTTTTCGATTAGCCCAGTTCCAACTGTTGAAAAACCTGTGTGTAGCAATGAAGATGCTATGATTTTACCTCCATTGAGCAAGAGACCTGCTGGGAGGCCGAAGAAGAACAGAATTGCTTCTACTGGAGAGTTTAAAAGGGTGATTAAGTGTAGTCGTTGTGAGAGTATTGGTCACCATAATAACAGGACATGCAAGGAACCTTTGTTAAATAGTTGAGGATTATACATTTTATTAATTGAATAATACATTTGATGATTACTTTGTTTATTTTGTTTTGTGAAATGTATTTTTTATACAGTGTATATAATAATATCAATCAAATTCATCCAGAGAAATTTTCCAATATCAGTTAAAGTGTGTTTGTTGATATATACTATAGGCAGTGGGTTTGTAGTACCTGTCAAATTCATCCAGAGAAATTTTCCTATGGCAGAGAAAATTCTGTGTGTTGTGTTTTGAAGCTTCATATTCATCCACATAAATTTGACAATGGCAGACTAAAGTACTGTGTGGATTGTGTTTTTTGAATTTGATAATTGTTTTGTACTAACACAGTGCATTAGAGATTGAATGATCATATAGGCACCTTCTTTAGTGAGATATGAGTTAAATTTATCTGTAAATTTCTGGTAGCTTCATATCAGTCATTTCAAGAAGTGTGCCCACCAGACAGAGCATACAAAAAATTATTGTACAACCAAGAAACAAAATCAAGCTCTTTTGAAATTTCTCTGGACTCACTTCAACTCAGAAATTTGTGTCAAAGCCAGAGAAATTTTGCTCACCAACTCGGAGAAATTCATAACTCAGAAATTCCATTTTCTGTCAAATTCATCCAGAGAAATTTTTCACCATCAGAGAAAACTATCTGTGCATTGTGTTCTGAAATTTGAAATTCATGCAATGAAATTTTCCAGTGGCAGATAAAATTACTGTGTGCTTTGTGTTTTGTTGAGTTTGATGATTGTTTTGTACCAACACAAAGTATTACAGATTACATGATCATATAGGCATCCCCTTGGGACGATACAAGTTAAATTTCTCTGTGAATTTCTGGTAGTTCATACCAGAGAAATTTCTGCAGACAATTTTCTCTGGCAGACAATTTTCTCTGTGAATGACAATAAAAAATATATATATATATATATTTATATATATATATATATTTAACCATCGATAGGTATGAAATTTACATTAGTCGAAATAAAAAAAAAATGAAATTTAGATTAGTCAAAAAAGGATATATACGTATATGTCAAGGATTATCATTCCTTCAATGCATCAACAAGGAAGGATATATACATATATGTGAGACAATTTTCTCTATGTGGATATGTACATTGTCTTCCTTTCACTAGTTTCACTATTACATTTGTGGTTCTTCTGGAGGTATTTCAATTGATTCAGTCCATGACCGGCCAACTTCGGTCACAAATCTCTCTATGAGTTCTGCCCTCATCAACCTTATCTCTTGTGTGGACAATTTGGAGCTGATAGGTTCATGCTTGCTATATTGTTTCATTATATAGCAGACAAAGAGGCCACAATCCAGACTGCATACAAATTATAGGTATGCTTAGTTTTAAGAAACATGCAATTCAGATTATCTTACTTATAGATGTATGAAACTTACGAATCGCTTTCTTGTTGTGGAGCATTGTTGACATACTCCAAGTCGTAACTTGTGTTTTGTGAGTTTATTAATTTGAAAGAGGGTCGTGATTGAGCGTCTCTTTCAAGGCAAGCTTTCAAAAAATTCTCCACGTAATCTTGCTGCAAAAAAATAATTTTTAAATAACAGAGAAATTTACGGACAAGTCAATGGGATTCTATGAAAATTATCATCACATAAAGATGATGATGGATCAGAGAAATTTGCACTCGTTACCAATTGTTTTGCATCTTTGACATATTTGTCTTCTGCATCATCCCTCCTTGGCCTCAGTGAGTTGTAGAACCTCCATAAATTGTCTTGTATATCCACATTCTCAACAGATATGTATAACAACAATATCCCACATCTCAGATAAGCAAATAAGCTATATCCACATTCTACAACAGATATGTATAACAACAATATCCACATTCTCAGAGTTAATTTTATGGGGCAGAGAAAATTATGAAACAGTGAAATAAACAGTGTTTATAAGTTAATGTTTTACTATATTTGTGTCAGAGAAATTTGAATTCCAGTGAAAATTCATTAGAAGGGTAGAAATAAACAGTGTTAATCAAAGATGCAAGGCACACAAGTTATGGGCAGAGAAAATTACACACAAGGAGATAAAATTTGATGGGCCAGAGAAAATTATGTGACAAAGAACATAATTCAGATATTAGAGAAAATGAATCAGGGCATATAAGTTAGGTTTCCAATGTCTTCAAAGGTAATGATATTCAACTCACTTGTCCAAATTAAAGCTCTACAAGATGACAAAGAAGGGATTGAATTGTTGTTAATGCAACATAAGTTTGTAATTTGTTGTTTGTTATGTTCTATTTTGTTTGTTGTACTTACTCAAGCCCAGACACACTTGATATGTGCTGCAAGATGTCTTTTATATGATCTTTTATCAATCTTGAAATGGGAAGAGATTGTGGAAAGACCCAAGATTTTGTGATGTTTATAGGTTGAGGCAAGACGTATGCATCAGCATCAAGCACTTCTTTGTCCTTCGTGCTTTGCTCAACTTGTTTTGCAGCTTGTTTTGAAGCTCTAGTCACTTTCGCAACTTTCGGATATTGGAATTCTGGATCATGCTACTTTTCCTTCCTTTCTTTTGCTTTTAAATTTTTTATCATTGAGGTCGGATCTTTTTTGACTGTAGGCAGTGAAAATATTAGGAAAAGTGAAATTTCTCTGAAGCAACAGATGATATTTCAATATGCAAATTTATTTAATTCAATATTTTACAGTTACCATAGAGTTTCTTCTTTTGTTTCGGTTGTTGTTTGTGTGGCATTTGCTCTTGTTGGGTTGTTGGTTGTTGTTCCACTTGCATTCCAACTATAAACAGTGAAAATCAAACAAGCCCCAAAAATGGAATAAGAAAATATACAGAGATATGAAATGAGCAGTAGGAATATAACTAATGTGTTGAGAGAGATATAACTTCCAGAGAAAATTACCAATGACAGAGAAAATTATAATAAATAGAAATTTCTCTGAGTTTTGATGGCACAAGGACATAACTTTTTGTGGCTCAAGATTTTCACTGACCTTGTGGTTGAAGTTGTGTTGGTGTTCGGTATGATTGTGTTGCTAGTTGGACGGATAGTTCTTGAACTTGTTCATGCAATTGAGCATTTTCAGTTTCAAGCTTCGAATTTGAACACCTCAACTATTGAATTGTTTTTGTATCGTCTGCTTTTTCAGCCTCCAACATCCTTAGTTTCATTCGGATTGTGCTTTCTTTTCTTGAAGTTCTGAGTTATGTGATGTCAGGATTCTTATTGAAATATCCTTTTCAGCAAGTAATTCAATCCAATTTCTGTCTTCTTCTTTTTTAGATTGAGACAATGCCTTCAGTCTTTGACGTAGATCAGCAATTTGGGCATCCTTTGATTCCTCAAATTCTTCAGGCTGATGCATTGTTGAGCCACAAATGCCATCATGCTGTTGGTCCATCGGCTCATTATTTTCTTCTTCATCACTTTCATCCTTGTTCTCTTCTTGTTGTTTATCTTCTTCTTCATCTTTTTGTTCACTGTCTTCTTCTTTATGTTCATTTTGTTCTTTGTCTTCTGGTTCTATTTCTTCACTTTCTTCGCTGGTTTCTTCTTCTGTGCTGCTTGCTTGATGTTCTTGTGCATTGCTGGCTTTGTATTCTTCTGTGTTGCCTTCTGCTTGTTCATTCCCTCCATCTTCAGATGGATCTTGTAATGTCTCCTTGAATATGACAATTGCCTTTTTTAATTCTTTCTTCGTCTTTTTGCCAAGACAGAACTCCTCAGATGGGTTTTTGACTAGCTGCTTGTTATCAATCTGTAACAGGAGACTCTTTTATTAGAGAAATGTTACAAAATTCACTCAGAGAAAAAATTCAAATAAGGAAAATAAAATTCATCTAAATGATACTAATGGGAAACAAACTTCAGAGAAAATTGTATTGGGCCAGAGAAAATTAGAGCATGGAGTTAATTTTATGGGGCAGAGAAAAAATCAAATAAAATAGTAGTAACATACTAAGCACATGGATGTGAAAAAAAATGAGGTTGGTTGTTGTCTCTCTCTCATTTGGTCAGCCAAAAGGATCTCTCCATAGCCATCAATGACCTGAAAAATATGATTTATAATTGTAATATTCTTTTATAAAGGCTGATGGAACATTGCAGAGAAATGTTGATGAAAGGGAAAGACTTACGGGAGGCCGAAGAAGAACAGAATTGCTTCTACTGGAGAGTTTAAAAGGGTGATTAAGTGTAGTCG
>NW_021034047.1:51720-108774 GCF_004153795.1 Camellia sinensis
TTCCGGATTTGGACTCTTTGATGATTCATCGGTCTTGCATTGCACTCTGCGAGATTAGATACAGGACCGTGACTTTGAGTCCTGAACTGTAGTGAGCCATATGAACAAAACGGGGGATTTCCTCCCGGGACGTTCGGGGACGTCTACACACCACCCAGCTCAATTAGCGTCTTCGCTTGACCTCTGCTGTTGAAGAAAAGCTTATTTGACATTCGCACTTGTTTCGCCTTCCTCAAAGAGCGGGACTGAGATGCTCATTTAGCACGTAAATAGGACCCTCATTCATGAAGTACACGCCCATTTATTCCCTACAAGGGCAGCATCTCCGAGGCTACCTCATTAATAATGAAACGTCAATAGCCCATCTTGTACCGTACTGTACCTGTCCCAATCGCAACGATCGCCGACTGAACCAAGCTCCAATCGCCCCATCAACCGCTGATATACGGCGTTCTCGGTTCCTGAACCATCTGGGGCACGGGCAGATTCATCAATCTATACGGCTCGAGTGCCACAGCCGGTCCATGAATCGATTTATCTGAGCACTAGTCTTGAATTCATTTTGTTTCTGACTAAATCAGATCAATATATATGGCTCGAGTGCCCTAGCTGTTCCACGAATCGATTCTTATGTGCAAAATTTATTATGTTTTATTTGGCGTTCTACGTTCGTGAACCAGCTGGGGCAAGGGCAGATTCATCAATCTATACGGCTCGAGTGCCACAGCCAGTCCATGAATCGATTTATCTGAGCATTAGTCTTGAATTCATTTTGTTTCTGACTAAATCAGATCAATATATACGGCTCGAGTGCCCCCCAGCCGTTCCACAAATCGATTCTTACGTGCAAAATTTATTACATTTTATTCGGTGTCCTACGTTCGTGAACCAGCTAGGGCAAGGGCAAGGGCAAGGGCAGATTCATCAATCTATACGGCTCGAGTGCCACAGCCGGTCCATGAATCGATTTATCTGAGCACTCGTCTTGAATTCATTTTGTTTCTGGCTAAATCAGATCAATATATACAGCTCGAGTGCCCCAGCCATTCCACAAATCGATTTTTACGTGAAAAATTTATTGCGTTTTATTCGGCGTCCTACGTTCGTGAACCAGCTGGGGCAAGGGCAAGGGCAGATTCATCAATCTATACGACTCGAGTGCCACAGCCGGTCCACGAATTGATTTATCTAAGCACTCATCTTGAATTCATTTTCTTTCTGGCTAAATCAGATCAATATACACGGCTCGAGTGCCCCAGTCGTTCCAAGAATCGATTCTTACGTGTAAAATTTATTACGTTTTATTTGGCATTCTACGTTCGTGAACCAGCTGGGGTAAGGGCAGATTCATCAATCTATACGGCTCGAGTGCCACAGCCGGTCCATGAATCGATTTATCTGAGCACTAGTCTTGAATTCATTTTGTTTCTGACTAAATCAGATCAATATATACGGCTCGAGTGCCCCAGCCGTTCCACAAATCGATTCTTACGTGCAAAATTTATTACGTTTTATTCGGCGTTCTACGTTCGTGAACCAGCTAGGGCAAGGGCAGATTCATCAATCTATACGGCTCAACTACCACAGCCGGTCCACGAATCGATTTATCTGAGCACTAGCCTTGAATTCATTTTGTTTCTGACTAAATCAAATCCCTAATTTTAATCGGCCGTTAAGTCTGCCGTCTCATGCATGCTTGACATTTTGTTCTAACTACTGACTCTCCTACCTATACGCTCATATAACAGACAATGCGAAAAATAACTTGAGAGCATATAAAATTTTCATTCATAAACTGGGCGCTGGCAGCAGACATTTTACATATGAAAATCTAAAAAATGTACATTGAATATACTTAATAAACTAGAATATCTCCCAAATCAATCCTCAGGATCAGACTCAAGTGGCTCAACGTCCACTTACTCGTATGGAATTGGCACGGCCAATGTAGCTCCAACGGCAACAAGGGCTTTGAGCCACCCATGTTTGAATCCTCGATTTTTGAATTTGGGGACTCCGTCTACGTATTCCTTGAAGGCGGCGCTCTTCCTAGCCTCAAACGCCGTAGAAACTTCGGATTCGGCTTTTTCCTTGGCCGCCTTCAACTCCTTTAACTCAGCCTCTGCCTTGGCAAGCGCCTCCTTGGCTAACTCGAGCGATTCCTCGCTCACGTTCGCCCTATCCTCGACTTCAGCTCTGAGCTGGTCAGTAGTCTAAGCCCTTTCCATTTTCGCTTCGGCTCGCGCATTTTCCATAGCAGCCCTCATCGCCTCGAACTCGGCCCTGCTCCTTTCACCTTCAGCTTCAGACTTTAAACGGCCAATTCTTTCGGTGGCATCATGCTGCCGGCGGCCTAGTTTGGCTATCCTTCCAGCTATCTGCAAAATAAATCAAGATCATCACATCAAGCAATATAGTGTGCAAACCAAATCAAACGAGCAGAAAAGAGAATATCGTATACATACCAGAAGAGCAGACTGGGCAGCGAACGCTATAAGCTCCAAATCTAGCTCTTCTTCAAAGGTGGCCTTATCAGCCGGCAGTGAAACTGAGGCGACCAAGCTCAACGCTACGGCCGGATCCTTTATGACGGATGCGTCATTAGAGATTGGCATGTTTTTGATCTTTGGTTGAACAACAAAAGGAACCACATCGAATTCCTCTAAACGAGGCCTTTTGCCAACAAGACTATCCTCCGAGCCTACGTCTCCCTCAGCATTACGTTTTTTGCCCCGTTCTTTACGAACCAGTCGTTCTTCCGTGACCTGCTGTTCGACCTCCCTCTCTGTCTCATCCAAAACGGTTTGAGCCGTTTCTTCCGCAGTAACGAGTTGTAAAGATTCAACCGGGGCAGGCTCAGAGCAAGCGGCCTCTGCTTTCTTTCGAGCGGCCTTTCGCTTGGCATTTCTCTTTCTTGCCATCTGCGTGAGATTTTTCCCAGCCATGCCTTCAGAAAAATCGCTGGGCAGGTCCCCCAAATCCGTAAAAATGTCTCCGAAAGAAAACTCTACCTGACGCGAAATGGACGATGAGTTAGGCTGGTTAATACCGGCAGTTTCAAACATTGATTTCAGAGCTTCGTCGACCTCTTTGGCCTCAGTAATGAACTCCCTGGTTGATTCGATGACCACCTCGACTTCTGGCTCTAAGTCTTGCTCCAAATCGGAAGTCTCGAGACCAATCTGTCTCAGGGACTTGAAGTTGGGGAAGATAAGAGCCGAATGGTGTTGTTCGCCGGTTGGGATCGGAATGTTGTCTGCGGCCGAGAACGTAGTATAGGTAGGCTCGTACCTCATAAGAATATGGGCAGCTCTGCCTTGTTTCTATACGTTTGGACAGCCAAAATACTTTAGCGCAGTCTTAATGTCCGAAAGTACTGCGTCGTCAGCAGAGGTCAGAACGCTCTTCAACTTGTTGCCTGCAAAAACGGAGGATTATATTTGGAGAAGAAGCCGAATAAAAGAAAGTTCAACAAACAAGGAATCACACGGTAACCTAGTTCACCCCTCCGTCTGGGAATAGGGTCCAGGCGATCTTCGCCTTCGCCGAATTCCCAGTTACTCCGAACAGAACACATTACATCATCAACTCGTTTGCCAGAGCTGGCAAGCATGGTTACCAAGTGATGGTCGGTGTCCCTGGCCCTGAGAAAGTAACGCCCGAGCTGACCAAAGGATTTAGCTAAAGCGTAGCAATGCCGAATCGTAGGAATGCCCAGGTTGATCCTGAGGCGCCGGTTCAATTCAACAACTCCCATTACGATTCGAAAGAAATTCACATTGAGTTGCGAGGGAATCAGATCACAGTGGCGGAGAACAGCCCTAAGAAATGGATGTAAGGGAAAGCAAACGCCACCCTCCGTAATGGACAGGAGAGGGAACATGATTGTATTTGGGTCATCCCTCTCCATATCCAGGGAACTCTCTGTTACTAGAGATACATGAACATCATCAGAAATAGAGAAATGTTTTCGAAACCCAGAAATTCGACCCTCAGAGAGGAGGTCTTTCAAATGCTTAGCCATTCTAAAGAGAACTCAAGGATATTCTAAAGAAAAAAATAAATATAGATAATAGGATTGCAAAGAAAAGAGAAGAAGACTTACGAGAGGCAAAGGGAACGAGAAGAAGACGGAGAGGAGTTGCAGAAAATACGTCGGAGAAGAAATACCGATAGGCGGTCCAAAAGGTTCAAATATTCAAAAAAGTATGTGTTCGAAGGGACTTAAACTTCAAATCATAAAAAATGCAAGAGAAGCACGAATGAGGCAGGAAGGCGTTACAGTGACCGAAAAGCATGTACATGTCCTGACATGCATTGGGAAGAGGATTAACCGCCGAATTTCTGTTTTCCCAAATCAGGAACCAAACACGCCGACTAACTGATGCTAGAAAGGTGTTTGGGGGGCAATTGTGGGAGCCGAATATTAAAGGAGGCATACTTTAACAGACAGGTATTGCCTGGCTCTATCCAGAACCATCAGTATGCCGAATATAAAGGGCAGATGGGCCGAATAGGCACTGAGCTTTGGAGCCGAGTAAATATGAACATAATGAGCGAAAAGTGGACCTGGGCCCGAGGACCAGGGAACGGGTATAAATAAAGGAATAGCAGACTGAGAAAGGTATGTGATAATTGTGGTGTTTAACTTAGAATACAAGTAATCTAGAACGAGAGACTGACTTATCCATCGGAGTGCTAATTCCGGCACCCCCGACCGGAGTGTTTACTTCCTTTCAGGTGCCTATCAATGGATCACGAGCGTCCCCCAGGAACAGAAAAGTATTTCCTAAAACCACTTCCCCACAGCCATCTTACATTGCATTGTGTATTCCATGTAGTTCTTTGCATTATGTATGCCAAGTTGTTCTTTGCATTGCCTATGCATGTCCCTAGCATTGATAAGTTGCCCTTGTTGCATTGCATTGTGCATGCGTGCATTACATTGTATTTAGAATCTTAAGTTGCTTTGCATTGAGTATGCATGACATTGAGCATTGAGTATGCTATGTTACTTCGCATTGCATGTTTGCATGCTTGTCCCTCGCATGTTGTGTGTTGTTTGCATGCTTGTTTCATTGTATTGCATATTTGCATGCTTGAGTAGCATTGCATGTTTGCATACTTCATGTTTATCGCATTGTGTATGCCATATACTTTGCATTGTGTATGCTTAGGTTTCATTGCATTGTGTATGCCATGTTGTTTGCATGCTTAGGTCACATTGCATTGAGTGTGCCATGTTCTTACCATTTGCATTGTGTATGCTAATTGCATTGCATGTTTGCATGCTTAAGTCACATTGCATATTTGCATGCTTGTGTTGCATTGCATTTTTGCATACTCCATGTTACATAGCATTGTGCATGCCATGTTGTTTGTTACATTGTGTTTGGAATAGGTGTTACTCCAAACACGAGAAACGAGGGACGTTTCATACTTAAAGTGATGAAACATGCCTCAATTCTCGGTCGCCAACGTTCTTGATCATACATGATAGAGTTTTAGGCTTTATGTGTTTACTTGTGCATTCATTTTATATTGAATTGTGCAACTTCACCTCTCAGCCATATGCATGGAAATGCGCGATTGGTGGCCCGAGGGTCGAGAACCATACTCTCTTGAGTTCTTGACATGATAAGGAGGGTGGTTGTGTACACATATCTTGCAAATACATTGCCATGCCCTTTCTTGCTCTCTGCTGCAGCAAACTGGAGGAATGCAGCAACAACTGGTCGGCCAGCCAGAAAAACTAGCTGGCCGACCACTTTTTCTAGTTTTCAACAAAGACACGTGGTCGGCAGTGGCTGGTGGCACCCATAAGTGGTCGGCCACCCTCCCGTAGGTTTCCCAATGTGGAGTAGAAGCTTTCTAGAGCTTGGTGCAAGGTTCTGAGAACAGTTGCAAACAGAGACAAATCGGGGCATCGCGTTGGATTTCCGAACGAAGCAACCGAGCATGCATACACTCCTCGCCTCAAAGCTCCTATTTTATTGCTTTCCTTAGCTGTCATGCTTAGATAGCTAGCTTATGCTTTGTTTTGTACTTAGATAGTTAATGCGTTTAACTATTCAGTTTGTTTTGTAATAATTAGTTAACTAGAATTAGTTAATTAGCTTTGTTGTGTAATAATTAGTTTAATTAGCTTAGATTAGCTAGTTAGCTTCTTATTTGGCCCCTCCATCGAGAAGGCCAATTGTTGTAATAAGTGTGCGTGTGTGTGATGCATGTCTTCCAATCTCCATTTCTTTCTCCCTTTTACTTAACCGCTTATGATGGTTAGTTTTAGGGCATATTTCATTAGCATACCTTATGCTTCGCATGCGTGCATCCATTCATCTGTATTGCATGCACCGAGCTCGGCACATCATACTAACTGCATTGTATTTCAATACCTATTTGAATACATATATCAAGTTGCATTTCGCATGACATCTTGGGATAGCCGAGCCTATCTTAGTTGCATTTTCGCATGTGTTGCATTAGCCATTTTAATATGAACTAGGATCATGCATAATTTTTAACTAGTTCTCTGTTTTGGCTCGGAGTACACTGTGAGTGTTTACGCTTTAGCATACTGCATGTGTGTTATTGATTGCCATTAAAGCATGCTTGCCATGAGGTTAACTACTTATTTGATATAACTGCCAGAATGCCTGTGGGTGAAGGTTGGATTGCTTGAATTAGAACAATTCATCAAATCCTCGATTTAGCCTACTTGCGAGTAGCAAACTTCAAACCATTTTCAAACATACGAGCAAGCAATGTTTTGTTCCAAATTAGGCGATCTAGTCTATACTTGTATGTTGTGCGCATCACATAATAATTCTAGGTTAATAACCGGAATAAGAGCACATGTGTTTTCAAAAACAAAATATCATGCTTAGTACAGGCCGATCTTTGATCGGGCAAGCGGGGGTGCTTATTGCATGACCTTCCCCTCTCGTACGCAAGTTCCCGAGCCGAGACAACTTTGGTGATGACGGACATGTGGCCTTAGGCACGAGTCAGGGTTTCCTAAATTCCCCTAAAATAAAATATTTAGGTGGCGACTCTGTATCTGGCAAAGCAGTCCATGTTTGGCACTTCTTTACAAAAAATCAGTTTTCCAAAACGATTTGCCGGATTTGGACTCTTTGGTGATTTATCGGTCTTGCATTGCACTTTACAAGATTAGATTCAGAACCGTGACATTGAGTTCGAACTGTAGTAGCTAGAGAGCAAACGAATTCCGCGCCTTTTTACAGCGCGAAGCTCGAGAGTCCTCGAGGCACGTCTACAGTTTTTGGCGACTCTGCTAGGGACTTAGAGAACTTGACTCGAACTCATGATATCTTGTTTTGACTACACTTATGTGTCTCTTTGCATTGCATTTGCATTGGTGTGCCTAGGACACCATGTTTGTCGTATGCTATTCCTGAACGGTTTGCCGGAGGCTCTCTTTGAGAAGCGTGCCATTAGGCTGACCAGTTGTGGGTTCTGCCACAACAGGAACACAAACCCGATTTTTACCGTTGCACCCTTTTTGACCATTCGACCTAGTGCATATCGGAATCCATAGTGACCATTCCAAACTAGGATAGGTTGCTTACCCGATTATTGGCTGTTTGAAACCGCTGCATGCATAGTGAAACCCTAGCTCCTGACAAAATAGGACAGGGAAAACCTTACCCCAACATAGGGGTGTTTTGGCTCTTATTTGCTTGCTATGTGCTTTTAGAGTACGCCTCTACAGAAATGCATATATCAGTTTGCAAGTCTGGGTATCAAGTCTGAGGACATCCATTTTGGGACAACAATCTGGGGAACAGTGATTAGTGTTGCGAACAGTGTGTTCAGCTTACAAATACCAACTGTGTTGTTAGGCCAACTGTGTGTTGTCTTTAATTTATTCAGCTCATAACATAGCACACTGCACTTTCCGGTTATTTATTTCCTTATTGTGCTTTATTTATCTTTTTGCAAGGTAGTTTAGCACAATTGCATCCGACTAGGCAGATATTCCCCGAGCACTCTGGGTTAGAGGTCGAAGACTTAATCGATCCGGGAATCTGATAGACGGACAAACAGTGTTTCTTTCTTTACCCTCGGTTACTAGGCGGAGGTCAAAAAGGCGCAGTGTATCAGTACAGAGGTTGCCAGATCAGGGGTCCTTAAGGAATCGGGCTGGGATTTTCGAGTCTACTGCAGAAACAGATATACCAGTTATTCAGTTAGATCAGGACAGTATGGCAGGTATGGAAGAGATGATGCGTCAACTCCAGGAAACTATGCAAGCCATGCTGCAGGATGCTGCACGTCAAGTAGAAGTATTGACCCAGCAGGCAGAATTAATTGCCAAGCTACAATAGCAAACCGGGGCATCTGCTTCACACACACACTCTCCTCCACCCAAAGTTCTAATACTCGGGGAGACACCAAACGTCCAGGAAAATATGGGCATTCCAACGGGGCCAGCTCTGCCCCCAATCCTACCCCAGCTATCTAAAGCGCCCACCAATCTAGTTGATTCACCGTTTGAGTTTGAGGTGGATCCAACGGCGCTAAAAGTGAACAAGCTAGAAAAGCTTTTCAGGAAGTCTCAAGGTGTGAAATTCATTCTGGATATAGAGGATGGATGTACCGACTCGGCCGTGACTTTGTCGGACCGATTTAAAATGCCACACATAGACCGCTTCGATGGGTCTGGATATCCTATGGTGCACTTGCGGCTGTTTTCAGATATCTTAAGGCCAATGGGCCTCACTAGGTTACAGAAACTTTCCCTGTTTGGCCGGACCTTGTCGGGTATAGCGGCCATTTTGTATGCAAAACTAGAGGACTCCGTTAAGAGAAGTTGGGAGGAGATGGCTGAGGCCTTCATAGCTCAATACTCCTATAACACTCAGATCAAGGTCATAACTCGTGATCTCGAGACCACTAGGTAAGAACCGAAGGAGAGTTTCTCTGATTTTGTGACCCGTTGGAGGGCTAAGGCCTCGATGATGACCATCAAGCCCATTGACAAAGAACAGATTCAGATGGTTGTGCGCAACCTTCAGCACAAGCTCATGCAAAAGATGATCGTTCTCCCCTCCCCCCCCACCTTTGCAGACTTACATGAGATTGGGGTGCAGATCGAGGACGCAATGAAACAAGGTCTAATTGACTATGAAAGAGAGCAGCCCAAGAGAGCATTCAACCGCAATACGAATGTAGACACAAACAGTGCTGCAGCTACCAGATCTTCAGATGTGGGAATGGTCATCACCACCCCTCCCAAAACCCTTGTAGCTACACCCTTTTACCGATATGTCCGGAAGTAGCTCGCAAACAGCTAGATATGCGCCCAGAGGCCAAAGAAACTTCACCCCACTATACATGCCTTTGTCCAAGGTCTTGTGGGTTTTGATCAAGAAAGGGCACTTGAAGCCCCAAGAGCTGCGGCCCTTACCAGAAAAACTTCCTCCTTCCCATAACCCGGCGAAGTAATGTGCCTATCACCAATAGCATGGTCATGGGACCGACCAATGCTTTCGATTGCGTCATCAGATTCAGGATCTCATTGACAATAGGGTGATCGTGCCTCCAGAGAAACCAAATGTCACAACCAACCCTCTCCCACCACATAATCAAGCTCCACCTCCCAAACGCATCAACTTCATCCAAACCTGGGTTGTGTCATACGACCCTAGCATATATATTACCCCTTTCCACCTACCTAAGTCGGAGGTGTTCATTCCTGATAGCACCGACTTGTGCATGTTAGACATCTCCCAAACCCAACCTAAACTGGTGGTGGTGACCATCAAAGATAGAATTGGGATCACTGTTGAGGCAGATGAGAATGATCAGTCAGAATCTAAGGGGTCTGCAAGCTTTGAGTACAAACCGAGCGGTTATATTACTTCAATGGATCAGTCTAGGCCAAGAGTAGAGCTCCCGGTTGGGGCAGAGATCTATGTAGTTCAACAGGATGGACCTAATCAAGGGCTAGATGACCACGTGGAACTAGAAGAGGACATTACAAATCTGCAATTCTTTGAAGAACAGGATTCAGGGGACGTGACTGTCAACTGGTTCGACATAGAAGGGTCAACAGAAGTTACTGGGTGGCTTAGTGATGAGCCGGATATTATTGAGCAGCCTCAGCCAGAGTAGGATCCTTTAGACACGGGGACATCAACAGCGGCGGAAATGGCCGAGAATCAGAATGGACCACCGGAGAGCACCGCTGATAAGAATTTTGCTCGGGATCAAAACAGTTTGAGTACAGAAGATGCTGAGCAGTAGGTTGCACTAAAACACTTTGAGCAGGAAAAGATCGAAGATCTGGAGAGGGCTAAAAAGGCCAAAGTCCCTGTGGGGACAGGATGTGCTGTAAGCACGGGAACAGAATGTGCTGTGGGCACAGGAACAGTTGTGACAGAACCAGATAGCTGCTTGTCGATGGTCAATGGCATGTGGTGGAAAGATGACGACCTATGTCTTGCCCACACAGATGAAGGTTGGGGGAACAACCAATCGGACGATACCTGGTATCTTGGTGAGGTGGATCACATGACCAGGAGTGGGCGGTACTTCAAGCCCCCATACCTAGATCAACTAGAGGCGTCCGGAAAGGACATAGAGGCGGAAAGGAAGAAGGAAAAACTGCTCGAGGACGAGGCTGTACTGAGACAGCTCAAGAAGATACAAGCAGACATCTCCATTTGGGGACTGCTTATGGCCTCAAGAGTTCATAGACAAGCTGTCCTTTCTGCGATGGACAGGGCCAAGCTATCAATTGATGCCACGCCTGAACAGCTAGTAGGGTTAGTCTTTCCGGGAGGAGCTTCCCTGATGTTGACCTTCACACATAAAGAGCTACCGCCTGAGGGTGCAAATCATAACAAACCACTCTACATCTCTGTGGAGTGTAGAGATAAATGGATACCAGTAGTTCATGTTGACACAGGATCTGCTATCAACGTGTGCCCGTCAAGGACGGCATATGCAATCGGGTTGAAGCCCGTGGACTTTGTGCGTACTACCTAGGTGATTCGGGCATATGACAATACCAGCAGAGAAGTGATGGGGACCGTGCAGGTTCAGACTCAGGTTGGTCCAGGACAATAGGATATTGACTTTCAAGTCTTGGACGTTCCCGCAACCTTTAATCTACTCCTAGGGCGGCAGTGGCTGCACCAGGTAAAGGCAGTCTCTTCCACCCTGCATCAGATGTTGAAGTACCCCCGTGGAAAGGGGATTGCTATAGTTTTTGGGAATTCTTCAATTTATCCGCCGCCAGAGGTGTCTACACCGGTTCTGAAGATCGAACATGGTGCGGAGGATGTGTTCCTGTCAGGATTTACCCTAGCCGAGGCTCGGGTTGTACAGAACATATTAGCTATTGACGAAGGGTTATATGTCAGTGCACAGTCTGTGTACCTCATGAACAAGCTCTAGCATATCCCCGGGATGGGATTAGAGAGAAGTGGCCGGAAAGGCATTACAGCATTAACTGAAGTGCCGCATAACCCGCATACCTTTGGCTTAGGTTATTTGCCTACCAAAGAGGACTGGGTGAGGAAAGTCAAGGAGATGGCTAGAAGAGCCAAAGCAAAACGAGTCGGGAAGCCTTATGAGTTGATGCACCGGCCTATCTAGGGTACCCTAAACAGACATTTTATTTGGGAGGGGGAGGACTTCCCATTCTGTGGCTTCCCAAAGCCATGGCTAAACGCAGAAAGGCGGCGGTTACCAGGATTCGAGATATTCTTTGACTTGCAATTATCTGGGGATGATTTTGCTGAGGAGTAGACAGATCCACCCGTTGAGGTTGAGCAGTGTAGAGGGGAGGATTTCGAGAACTCAGAGATTAAAATGGGAGTAGCACTAGCTTGTCTACTTTCAAATCCTCCGATCGTGCATGAGTGCTTGGGGGATAACTTATCGGTGTCCATGATCGGGAATGAGACGGCTGTGAGCCCATTTTCAAACATTCTGGATGCATCCATCACACCCTCCCTCGTCTGGCAATACGAGGAAGGATTCTTATCGAGTAGCACCAGGTTAGGTAGTAAGTCGAAATCTGATTCCACTGAGTTCGTAGAGTCGGAATCAGGTTCCAGATCGTCTGAGCCTGAGTCCGGTATTCTTGGGGGTGACAACCCAGATGCCACAGTCCTGTCTAGGTCGTCTTTTTCTTTTTCTTTTGAGTCTGTTGTAACAGAGGAAACAGGCGACTTGGAAGTGATTAATGAGAATTGTGCAGTTGTGGCCTTCGATTACTTTTCTATACCCTTGATTTATTGCATTAATCAGAACTTTCAAAATTTCACCGGTTTTAAAGTATTTGCTTGATCAAGAGCAGGAGAGGTTTGTAAAACCCTTGGTTGATGAAATCACCACAATTAATATTGGTACTGAGAAGGACTCGCGGCTAGTCCAGATTGGGTCCATGTTGCCTTCGGAGGAGCTCGAGCGCTTAGTTGCTTTGTTAAAAGATTTCAAAGATGTTTTCGCATGGTCCTACGAAGACATGCATGGAATCGATCCTGAGATTGTACAGCACCGGATCCCTCTTGACCTAGGGGCCCGACCTGTTAAGCAGAAGCTCAGAAGGATCTGCCCTGACTGGGCTCTCAAGATCAAAGAAGAGGTCACCAAGCAAATTGACGCAAGGTTCCTGCTGGTATTTGAATACCCAACTTGGTTGGCCAATATAGTTCCAGTACCAAAGAAAGGCGGCAGAATTCGGGTATGTGTGGACTTCAGGGATTTGAACAAAGCCAGTCCTAAGGATGACTTTCCTCTGCTGCATATCGATGAGTTAATGGACTACACTGCAGGGCATGTGTTGCTCTCATTCATGGTGGACCTATTGTTATAGGGTAATGCCGTTTAGGCTGAAGAATGCTGGAGCTACGTATCAGCAGGGCTGCGACCACAATATTGCATGACATGATCCATAAAGAAGTGGAGGTGTACGTGAACGACATGATTGTCAAGTCCAAGGAGAGAGAGGGCCATTACACCGCCTTATAGAAATTCTTCCAACGGATCAGAGAGTATCGGTTGCGGCTGAATCCTCAGAAGTGTACGTTTGGTGTTACAGCAGGGAAAATATTGGGGTTCTTGATCACAGAGAGAGGTATCAAGGTCGATCCTTCCAAAATCAAGGCCATCTTAGAAATGCCACCACCAAGGACTGAAAAGGAGATGCGAGGCTTTCTAGGTAAAGTGCAATTCATAAGACGGTTTATTTCTAAATTAACCTTGACTTGTGAACCACTCTTTGGTCTCCTGAAGAAAGGAACGAAGTTCCAATGGGACGGGCGATGCCAAGCTGCTTTCGAACAGATCAAGCAATATCTACAAAACCCACCTGTGTTGTCACCACCTAAGCCGGGGAAAACGTTGATTCTGTATCTTTCAGTGACTGAAACTACAATAGGTTGCATGCTCGCATAGGAGTCTGAGGACAAAGTAGAGAAGGCTATCTACTATCTAAGCAAGAAAATGCTGGATTATGAGACCCGCTACACTCCACTGGAAAAGGCTTGTCTGGCCTTGGTATGGGCTACCAGAAAGCTGCGACGCTACCTGTTAGCTCACTCTGTAATACTGGTTTTGAGATTAGATCCCATCAAATATCTCTTCGAGAAACCGACACTTACGGGTAGGCTAGTCCATTGGTTGCTTCTGCTTTTCGAATTTGATCTGACGTACGTGACGCGCAAGTTAGTGAAAGGGAGAGCGGTAACAGAGTTCCTAGCCAATCACCCAGTTGAAGGGGATGAAGCAGTTGAGTACCTATTCCCAGATGAGGCCATTCTGCATGTTGAAGAGAAAACTTGGACGATGTACTTTGACGAAGCGTCAAACCAATATGGGTATGGGATAGGGGTGTTGCTGATAGCACCCGACAATTCCCGCATACCCCTAGCATTCAAACTCCGGCTCAAAGTATCGAACAATGAAGTAGAGTATGAGGCATGTATTGCCGGTTTAGAAACTGCCCTAGAACTAGGGGCAAAACGGTTAGACGTCATTGGGGACTCAAACCTTGTTGTATCTCAAGCTAAAGGAGATTGGAAAGTTAAAGAAGAAAAGATGAGAATCTATCACCAGACCTTGGACGTGCTAATTCCTCGGTTTAAGAAGCTGAACTCCGCTCATCTGTTAAGAGAGAACAACAGGTTCGCAGATTCACGAGCAACTCTATCTTCCATGATAGACATCCCTTTCGGAGTTCGAATGCATCCGATCATAATCGAATAGAAATTTGTGCCGGCATACAAGCTGATTGCTGCCATAGATAAGGTACAAGATGAAAATCCTTGGTATTATGATGTCTGGAACTTCTTGGAAAAAGAGGCATATCCACCAGGGGCAAATGCCAAAGATAAGAGGGCAATTCGAAGAATGGCTGCTCAGTTCATCGTCTGCAGGGGTAAATTGTACAAGAAAGGCCATATGGGGATGCATAAGTTGTGTGTTGATGCTGAAGAATCCAAGCGCCTGATAGAGGCCATCCATGGAGGAGAGTGCGGAGCGCACATGAACAGGGTGATGCTAGCCCGGAAGATCCTTAAACAAGGTTATTATTGGTTCACCATGGAGGAGGATTGTATTGGCTTTGTTCGCCGATGCCACAAATGTCAGATCTATTCGAACCGCATGAACATTCCGTCATCAAAGTTGTACAACATGACTTTGCCATGGCCATTTTCAGTCTGGGGGATTGATGTAATTGGGACTGTCACTCCGAAGGGGTCCAATGGACATGAGTATATTCTGGTAGCGATAGATTACTTCACAAAGTGGGTTGAGACCCAATCTTACGCAGTGTTGAAAGCATCGCACGTTGCCAAGTTCATCAGGAACAACATCATCTGTTGCTATGGGGTCCCGAATGAGATAATTTTGGATAATGGTTCCCATTTCAAGAAAGAGGTGATCGACTTGTTGGAGAAGTACAACATGGCTTTTCATAAGTCATCTACATACCGGCCGCAGACCAACGGAGCAGTTAAGGGTGCCAACAAGAACATCAAGCATATTCTGCAGAAAATGTTAGAAACCTACCGAGACTGGCCAGATAAGTTGCCTTTTGCTCTGTGGGGCTACCGGACTTCCATTCGAACTTCTACTGGAGCAACTCCGTATTCCTTGGTCTATGGGATGGAGGCTGTTCTGCCTATCAAAGTTGAGGTTTCGTCATTACGGGTATTGGCTGAGTATCAGATAGCTGAGGCAAATTGGCAGCAGAGCAGGTTCGAAAAACTCATGCTGCTTGACAAGAGGAGGCTAAAAGCACTGTATCACGTTCAAGGTTACCAACAAAGAATTTCCAGGGCTTTCAACAAGAAGGTTAAGTCTAGGAATTTCAAGGAAGGGGATCTAGTGCTCAAAGACAACCGAGCTCCCATTCATGACCCTAGGGGCAAGTTCAGACCCAATTGGACTGGTCCTTACATCATTAAACATGCTAAGAATTTGTGACTAGTACTACTTCCAATGCCTTCTGGTGATGATTTTGCAAAGTGACGCTTGCGTTACTTCAATTTGTTTATCGAGTTATTGTACATTTTCTTATCGAGTTGTATTTCACATTCTTTAGAGAGTAAAAGTTAGAGCACAGAAAATTTGAAATTATAAAAACTGAGCTCGCAAGGTTGAAAACCCAAAAAGGGCGGCCTTGGCAAAAGTTAGAGCGCAAAAGGAGAGTGTCAATACACGAGTGAACCTTAGCCGAACTACGTAAGGCTTGGTTCCCATCTTTGGGATACGTAGGCAACTTCATTCTGAAGTCCAGCCATAAACACTTCCCCGATCAACTTTGTCTATTTTGCATCCAAGAGCACGGTTGTGATCTCCAATGCAGTGCTATTTAGACTAGGGGCAACTTTTCAGTTGCTGGGATCCGGGGTTGTACATCTCAGTGATAGATCTCGGGCGTGTCCAGTTGTGATCCATATCGAAAATGGTTTTGACAAGTTTTAATAAAAGTTGATTTTGCTCAAATTAATCCTTTTATAACTTAGACCATTTTTGGACCAAATGGAAAATTTTCAGTACCCACAACCTCCAATTGCCTTGATTTCAATACAGAGTTCTCCTGCTCTTGAATACAAATTGAAGTTGTTTTTTATTACATTCACAAAGAAAACTTAAAAGTACTGATAAAGCAAATAAATTCGGGACATAGTCAGGTGTTCCTGCATCCCCTCCCAGAGCTGGTTGAAGCCTCTGATATCAAAGTGGGCCCAACCTGTGCCTCCTCATCGAGCCAAGCTATGCACTCATCAGGGAGGGTGCAACTAAAAGTGGGAGCGGGGCCAGAAGCTCTCTCGTCGTCCATGTTGTGGCATACCGAGCTAGCTGTGCGCCTTAGACCGAAAATGCAGCAGGGTACTCTACCCTCTCTGCCGGGCAAGTCTGATCATGTCTGAACTGACGCCGGAATCGGAACGGGAAGTAAAAGACGTAATGCGTCAGGCCAATCAACTGAATCCCGCGCTGACGAGTCATGTTGTAGTTCATCGCCGATAAATTGAGCCAGGGGCAGCGCCAAGCAATGTCGAGAGCAGACAAACTGCACATCCAATCATACCACCATCCCTCATCAGGGGCATCGACTAGACGTCGTCGGAAGAAATAGCTGCGAGCTAAGTATGCACGGTATGAGTCCACTACCCTCAATTTATCCATCAACCATATCTGGGAATGGATGAAAAATGAGAGATTAAAGGATAGAGAGGTGTACGTTGAGAGAAAAAGTGAGAAAAGGGTTTTGAGAGAAAAATCGAGCCTGAGGGCCAAGTGATGTGAGCAATACATGTGAGATGGGTGGGAAACATTACCTGTAGAAGTAGTGGACTCCCCACGAATCTAGTCACCTCATGGCGATGGAAAGCATCCAGACCCATCAATGTCTCAGCTAGCGTCATGGCAATGCAGTTCTTACCCTCTTTTAAACCCTCGACAACTTCAATCAGACGAGTGCTAAACCTGCCGGAGCCTGAGACAAGCAAGAAATGAGACAATATGCACAAGCAAAGTGCATGTCACCGATAACCCTGCCAATGATGATCGCCGCGATCACCAGCATCAGAAAACTGACAAATCAAGCTCGAAATGTCCAGCTCTCTATTGTGAATCAGTGACCGAGCATCATGCAAAGTAAGGCCGCACATCTGTCCTAAGGCTTGGACGTAGCTGAAGTGGAATTGAGGCAAGATTTCTTCATCACGCTCGGATTCCATCAAAGCTTAGAAGTCTTCGAAAGTGGGGCATATCTCTTGTCCGCCAAAGCTAAAGACATGTGTTACCGGATTCCAAAACCTTGACGCGGCATGAAGGAACGGAAAACGCAGCGGGGTGCGACTCAATGTGAATGGTGCATTTATGCCGAAGCCCTAGAAATTTATCTTTTCTGAGCCATCCAAGCTAGCAATGCAATTTGTGAGATTTTCAACAAGAAACGCCTCCATTTTGGTGCAAAACTGAGTTAGAATGAGGGAACCACGAAGCTGGAACCTTTATGGAGGATACGACATTGTTTGGAGGACGAGTGTTAGAAAACTGGAGGTTCCCAGGCTAAGTGGTTGGCCGACCATTTTTTCTGGTCGGTCAGCTACTTTTTTTGGGTTGCAGATAAAAAAACTGGTCGGCCAGCCCCTTTTGATGGTCGATCATGAGCATGAAAGTGGTTTGCATCTGTTTCTTGCCACCAGGAGTGAGTCTCTAACTTCCCCGTGTGCTGAGAGTGCTGAAGGTTCCAGTTTACCTCTGTTTCAGATGCATTTTGTCACGTTGTTTGTCTCAAAATGCATTCGCTCTTTGAATTGTCGTTTTGCTTATCGAGTTGTTAAGTGTTGCTTATCGAGTTGTTAAGTTGTGCTTATCGAGTTGTTGCTCTTTGTTTATCGAGCTGTTGCTCGCTACTTATCGAGTTGTAAACTTGCTAAGGTTTCATTGTTTCTTGGTAAGTTAAGTTGTTTAGTTTGTTGTGTCGGTTCATTACCTGACTTGGCAATACACAATGTTCAATTCCCATTCAATTCCATTTTTTTTGTGTGCAAAATGATGCGATGCGATGCTTAGAATGTAAAGTACAACACTTTTGAACAAAAAGGCATTTTCATTCCATCATAGCTTCTTTTTACAACATTTTACAACAGGGTACAGGTTTTGAAGAAAATAAAACTGCCTAAGCTGTACAATGTGCTACAACTACATGTAAAAAGAAAAATAAAGCAGGAACATCTGTATCAGTGCTAATAAGCTCAAGACCGAGAGGCCCTATTCACCCTCTTCGGCTGAGCAGCCTCTGCACCACCGCCACCGATACCATCATCTAAATCAAAGTCACCGTCCTCGGAATCCCCCTCGACGTCACCTCAGTCCTCGAAACTAGAACCAGAGTCATCATCCCTGCCCGCATATGTCTCTGACTGTGGATGTACTGGCTTCTCCTCCTCACTAAACTCCTCATCGTGACTAACAAGTGCTCTACGCCTACCTCGGCTGCGTGCTGAAACCCCTCTCCTAGCTGCCCGAGAAGGCCTGGATGGCCGAGGCAGTACAGGTGCAACCTGAAAAGATAGTTTGGATACATCAGCCAGAGAATGTATATCAGATGCAAGAATGATGCATAGAATGAGTGCATGCAGATATAGTATGTGAATGTGATGTGATAGATGTGCTCTACATATGCAGTGAATCAATGTAATGAAATGTTCAGTTTTTTTCGCATGTCATCAGAAGCATGATAAATGCACGAGACTGGAAAATACTGGGATACTGTAGAAGTGTAGCAGTGTCTCTCTCTGTAAGACCATGCCCTCGAGCGAGGCCACCACTCCGAGTAACCCATCAGTGTACTCTCTGGGAGGCTGCAGACATAAATTCAAGTCATCAGTGAATGAATGAATGAATGTTTAAATATCTGAATGATAAATGAAAACCATGGAGCATACCGGTGGTGAGTTAGGGTCGCTGACATATCGATGATCTGGCCGCGGAGGCTCTAGCGGGATCTGGTATGGTGTCGCATATTGCCAACGTGTCAGCCTAGTCGAAAGATCTGGCCACCTGGCACACTGCCAAGTCGAGGGCATCCATCCAGCCTCGCCCCTCGATGTGCCGGCCCCGCTGGTCGAAGGAATGTTTCCAGCTCGGGTGTGACTCGAGGAAGGCATGTCAGCAGCTCTCTTCTTGGGGATACGGACGCCTGACAGCGGAGGCATCAGGTATGTATGGCGATATGTCGCGTAATCCCCCTCCTCTAGGAAAAGAACCGTGTCAATACCTAACACAAGGTCCTCCGCTTTTCGAGGTGTGAAACCCCCTACGGACTGCATCTTCGGTGGAGGCAGTGAGGGGACATCTTGATCGGAGTTGCCCATCGTCTGGCACATGAAGTGCTCTCCGAAGAACCAGGCTCTACCAATCGGTCCCTCAAGCAAAACCCTGTATCGCGAGGTACCCCATGCCCCAGCAAACAGAAATCGAGGATTCCCTGGCATGGCTATCCAAGGCTGCCAGGTGATCTGCGAATAACAAGTGCATAAACTAATTAGATGTCATAAATATGCAAGATGAATCAAAGCTGAAAGCATGAAGATCTGAGAGTTCTGGATTACCTCTATCGCCCGTACAGTGTCGAAGAATTGCCAGAGATAGGGCAAAGTCTCCCGGGGCCTGGACAGGCACCGACCCTCAAATCTGCGTGAGTAAGGGATCTCAAGTGCCTCAACCTCAAGCTCAGGCGCGAGCGTCGGGAAGAATGCATAAACCCACAGTTGTGGAGAGCAAGACAGTGGCTGTCAGAATACAGAATGTATAGAAAATACAGAATTTCGAGTGCAGAATGTGAATACAGAATACATAGAAAATACAGAATGCTGAGTGCAGAATATAGAATATAGAATGTAATGTATGCAGTGTGCAGTGTATAGATAATGAAAAGCAGTAATGTAAATCAAGAGGATAGAATGTACGTCCCAGGCTCGCCAGTAGCCTCCAACTATGGTCCCCCGCTCGCGGGAGGTTGAGCTCATATAGCAGTAAAGGGTAGCGAGGGCAATGCCACCCTAATCAAAATGTCGGACCTGTGATAGGTCCACTAGAGCACTGAGCAGATAAAGCCCAACTGTGTTCCCCCTGTCGGAGAACAGTGTGGTCTCGAGGAGGAACATCAAAAATCCCCAGGCATACTGCTGTATGGCCTCAATGGTCTGGGGCGTAGTCCTCCGGTACTGCTTGGCGAACCAGGTGTACCTGACCCTGCCTGATGATCTGTCAATCAGCGAACAGGCTTCGAGCAGATAAATCCAAGCGGCCTCTTACTCACCCATATCAGTGTCGTATGGGATCAGTCGACCTCTCACGTCAAGGCCCGTCAGCATGGAGAAATCATAAGGGATCATCGTCATGTCCCTGGTGGCTGAGAAATGGAAGGAGTTGGTGGTGTCCCACCATCTCTCTACAAGTGCGCCCAGGAGGGTCCTGCTCGCTGGATGACGTGACAATCCCACACAAAATGGGCCAAACCCTGTCTCATCCACAATATGTCAGACAGCATCCTGGAGCTCCATATACCACTCCCTCGCGAGGATCGATCCATATCCCTGTGTGAAATGGGAAGATACCTACGTTCAGAATGAACAGATGTATTCAGTTTCAGAATGAAAAATGAGCTGTGTGTTCAGAATGAAAGGTATGAGCTGTGTGTTCAGAATAAAAAGTATGAGTTGTGTGTTCAAAATGAAAAGTATGTGCTGCGTGCTAATAAACCAAATACTATGCTATGGACTGCGTGTTCAGATTGAGCGGTGTGCTATAAAAACCGAAAACCGAATACTGTGCTATAGGCTACGTGTTCAGATTGAGCAGTGTGCTATGTTATAAAAAAGTATATCGTGTTATGAACTGCGTGTTCAGATTGAGCGGTGTGCTTATGTTATGACAATAAACCGAATACTGTGCTATGGACTGTGTTCAGATTTGAGCAGTGTGCTATGTTTAAAAAAAGTATATCGTGTTATGAACTGCGTGTTCAGATTGAGCGATGTGCTATGTTTTGCAAATAAACCGAATATTGTGCTATGGACTGCGTGTTCAGATTGAGCAGTGTGCTATGTTTATAAAAAAAGTATATGTGTTATGAACTACGTGTTCAGATTTGGCGGTGTGTGCTTATGTTATGACAATAAACTGAATATGGCTATGACTGACTGTTTAGACTTGAGCAGTGTGCTATGTTATAAAAACAGGTATACTGGTGTTATGACTGCGTGTTCAGATGGAGGCGGCTGTGCTAGTTAATGACAATAAAACTGAATACTAGTGCTATGGACTGCGTGTTCAGATTGAGCAGTGTGCTATGTTATAAAAAAGTATATTATTTATGAACTGCGTGTATTAGAGTGAGGGTGTGGCATATGATACTGATAATAATCGAATACTGTGTGTTATGGACGCTATGTATCAGATTGAGCAGTCGTGCTATGGTTATCAAAAAAGATAATCGGGTTATGAACTGCGTGTTCAGATTAGCAGTGTTTATGAGCTATGTGACAAAAAACAGAATGCTGTTTAATGGATGAGTGTTTCAGATTGAGCAGTTGTGCTATGTTACTAAAAGAATGAGTGTTATGAACTTAAGTGTTCAGATTGAGCAGTGTTATGAGCTGTGTGAAATAAACAGAATATGTGTTATGGACTTGAGGTGTTCAGATTGAGCATGTTTATGAGATGTGTGCCAAACTAACAGAAATGTTGTGTTATACGACTGAGTGTTCAGATTTGGCAGTGTTATGAGTGTGTGCAACTAATAGAATGTTGTTTATGGACTGATGTGTTTCAGTTGAGCACGTGTTATGAAGTTGGTTGCTGCCAACTAAACAGAATGCGGGTGTTATGGACTGGTGTTCAGATTGAGCAGTGTTATGAGCTGTGTGCCCAGATGTGCTGTGTGCCCAAAGATGAGCTGTGTGCCCAAGATATGCTATGCACCCAAAATGAGCCGTGTGCCAAGTCAGCAGAACGCTATGTATGAACTGTGTGTTCAGAATGAGTGAAGTGTTGTGTGTGTGAATGTGTTCGGAACAAGCAGATATAACGCATGGCAAAAGCAAGAAATGCAAAATGCATCGCGAGAAATGTAAAAATGAAGTACGTACCTTATGCGCGCGATGAGACAGGTGGGACTCCGGCCCCCGTAATAGTAGGTCTGCAGGCGCCTGTCGTGCGAAGTCCGTAAAATGGTGAAAGGTGCTAGGAGGTAGAATGTGCTCCTGCGGGTCGTACTCCTCTGGGTCGAACGGCCGTATCCTCGAAGGCAACGGTATAATGTCGGGCTCGTCCTCTGCATATGGAGAACCTCCGCCATACGGAATATCGTCGGCCATCTGAACAAATCTGCAAAAAGATGCAAAAACGAGTGAAATGAGCCAAAATTGTAAAAAGTTAACAAAAGTTAACTCTCAGGAAGAGAAAAAGTCAACAAAAGTCAACGCCCAAGAAAAGGTGCTAAACTTTGAGATGAACATACCTCAAGTGGTGAAAATGGAGAAAGAGGCTCCGAAAACAAATTCTAATCGGTTCAAAACGAAGAGAATCGAAAGTTTTTGCGAAACAACTTCGCGTGGGGCGTTGCAAAACACGTATAAAGTGCAGATCTGAGAGAGAAAAGGGTCTAGGGAGGAAGAGAAGTTGATTTCGGCCTTTGGAGGTGTGAGTAAAACTGATTTGGATAAGTATAAAAGAACCGAAGCTAAAAGACCAAACTGCCCCGAAATTTGGTAAACTGGTCGGCCAGCCAGTTTTTCTGGTCGGCCAACCACTTTGGTAGACAACAACTGGTCGGCCACTAGCCTAGGTGGTCAGCCATCCTTCCTGGGTGGTCCCCAAGGTCCCAATGTTCTCCCTGTGTGTTTTAGTGATGATTGGAGTCCTCGGCTCTCGAGAAAGTACGAGAAAAGTACACTTTTCGGCTCAAGAATGTCTCTGCAGGAACTTCGATTCAAGTTTCGATGCGTGGCTTGTCGTTATTCATCAAGAGCAAGGTGCATCCTTTTTGAGTACATTGTGACCCCTCCGAGAGGTAAATCAGAGGTTATGGTTGAATTGCTCTCTTTAGGGCTTGTACTTCTTTACTCGGCATTTTCTTTCAAACATGCTTTTGAAGTTGCACTTTTCTTGCATTATTATGCACACCACTTGCTCGCATTGTTATACACGCCTCGTTGCATTGTTATGCACACCACTTGTGGCTTTGTTATACACTCACTACTTTTGTTGTCATGCTCATTTTACTTACATCATTATACGTACTTCTGTTGCATTGTTATGAATGTACACTTAGGTTGCATTGTTATGCACCCCTTCCGCATTGTTATGCGTCACACTTAGGTTGCATTGTTATGCACCCCTTCCGCATTGTTATGCATCACACTTAGGTTACATTGTCATGCATCCCTTCCGCATTGTTATGCGTCACACTTAGGTTGCATTATTATGCACCCCTTCCGCATTGTTATGCGTCACACTTAGGTTGCATTGTCATGCACCCCTTTTTGCATTATTATGCACACACTTAAGTTGCATTGTCATGCATCTCTTCACCTGCATTATTACGCATGTTTCTAGCGATATTGTACCTGTTAAGTTTCTTTCTTTTGCAGGCATGATATTGTATGTATGGTTCATTTGAAACTGGCGCAACCAGACGAACCAGACGATATTGTATGTACGGTTCATTTGAAGCTAGCGCGACCAGACGAACCGGACGGTATTGTATGTACTCCACGTGAGACGTAGCGAGAATTATATAATTCTCTTACATCCTTTCTGCATGTAATGTAGTTTGATTTGTATTCGCTTGCTTAAACTGTTGCATTTATTGTGCATATTTGCCTCATTACAGCTTTCTTTGCATGATCATAAGTTAAGTTCGGCTTTGTGCATGTCATTTGCATCTTGCCCCAACATGTGGGCACATCATCTTACCTGTTTGTGTAAGTCTTTAGCCTTATCAAAAATGGGTCGTCTCTGGGCTTTGATACTCACTCCCATCACTTCTTGACTTCCAAGTTCTGTCAAAGATGGGAAACTGTAGACACCCCATTTTTTTACCGACCTTGAGACTCAGACGTCATCGATTGAGCGCTCGATGATTATGCATGTTGTGCTCGTTTCGAGGTTTCGAAGTTTTCGGCTGAGTGCCTTGCCTCCGGGCCTCTAAACTCTTTGTGTTTCGGCTTGGTTTGTGGACCAAGCCTTGTTTTCTCCTCCCGGAGGGAGGGAGAGGTCATGTAGACCATCTCTTTGTGGTCGTAGGCCACTTTTCTTGTTTTGAGGTCCCAAAAAGGAGAGGGTCATCCCCTCTCCTTATGTCTTCAATACTTGTCTTGAATGCCTCATGTGTCAGCATGTTTGTTAAGCTTATGTTGGCCATATCTTGCCATGTATTTGTGGTTATTTTTCTGTGGCATACCACTGTTTTTACTTGGTTTTGTCACTCCATCCATGCCTAATACACTTGTAGTGTAAATCACACAAACTAGTCTTGTATGCTTCATGAAGTAGCATGTCATTCTAGCTCGTTTTGTTTCCATTTCAGCTTAATTTTGGTGTTGTTTTACCATATCATACCTCTGTTAGGGTTTGGTTTGGTCATCTCTTGCATGCCTCATGCACTTGTAGTGTAATTCCATGAATTAGCCTATTGTGTCTCATGCTTTAACATGTCATTCTAGCATGCTTTTGGCTTAACTTCAAGAAGCTTTTGTCCATGTTTTAACATGTTTTAGCTATGATTTTGGTTGTTTTGGTCATGCATGCCATGCTTTGTATAGCTATGGTTCAATCTAGCTTGTTAGCTTTATGTATCAAGTTCATTAGCATGCATTGCTTGGCCTATTTGAATCATTTGGCATCATTTCATATGTGATTTCAGTCCATGTTTCATGGTCATGCACTTGCATTTATCATCCATTCAATGCGTTGGAAGGTTTGCCCCTTTATGCCTTAACATGAACCATTGCGTATGCCTTCGTGCCTAAGCTTGCGAGCTATCATTTCAATGTGTTTTTTAGGGTTATTTTGCCATGATATAACTCTGATTTTTGTTGGTGAAGCCATCCCATGCTTGGTTCTAATAGGTGTAGTGTAATCCACCTTATTTGCCTTGCATATTCCATGCCTTATGCCCCTCATGCTAGCTTGTTTTGGCTTCCTTCCATGCATGTTTTAGTCTCATTTTGACATGTTCTAGGACTATTTTGGGTTGCCTTGGCCATATGCTTCGTGTTTCGTATAGCTATAGTGCAAGTGCCTGTGGCCTAGCATGTATGCCATGTTGCCTAGGTATTTGGGCCTCCATCTTAGCATGTTATGGTCTTTGTCTTGACCCATTTCAGCTCTGTCCATGGTTGGTTCATGCACATTTGCCATGTATTGCATGCCTCCTTTGTAGTCCTCGTTATTAGCTTTCATGCTTTGGGACCTTTGCATGCTTTACTTGCTTTGATTAAATGATTTGGTATCATTTCTTACTTAATTTCAGTGCACTTAGTGTTGCTACACTTCCACTTTTGTCACTCTTTGAGCACTCTTGAGAGTTGTGCTCTTAAGCCCAATTGGTGAGACAATTGACATACATGCTTATATATGCTTTTGGTGCCTTCATTTTGGTTTAGGTCCATTGAGCATGTGGGTTTTCCATGTTGTGCATGCTTATTGTTCATTGCATTGAGTATGCCATCTTACATTGCATTGTGTATACCATGTAGTTCTTTGCATTATGTATGCCAAGTTGTTCTTTGCATTGCCTATGCATGTCCCTAGCATTGATAAGTTGCCCTTGTTGCATTGCATTGTACATGCATGCATTACATTGTATTTAGAATCTTAAGTTGCTTTGCATTGAGTATGCATGCCATTGAGCATTGAGTATGCTATGTTACGTCGCATTGCATGTTTACATGCTTGTTTCATTGTATTGCATATTTGCATGCTTGAGTAGCATTGCATGTTTGCGTACTTCATGTTCATCGCATTGTGTATGCCATATACTTTGCATTGTGTATGCTTAGGTTTCATTGCATTGTGTATGCCATGTTGTTTGCATGCTTAGGTCACATTGCATTGAGTGTGCCATATTCTTACCATTTGCATTGTGTATGCTAATTGCATTGCATGTTTGCATGCTTAAGTGATATTACATATTTGCATGCTTGTGTTGCATTGCATTTTTGCATACTCCATGTTACATAGCATTGTGCATGCCATGTTATTTGCTACATTGTGTTTGGAATAGGTGTTAGTCCAAACACGAGAAATGAGGGACGTTTCATACTTAAAGTGATGAAACGTGCCTCAATTCTCGATCGTCGACGCTTTTGATCATACATGATAGAGTTTTAGGCTTTATGTGCTTACTTGTGCATTCATTTTATATTGAATTGTGCAACTTCGCCTCTCGACCATCATGCATGGAAATGCGCAATTAGTGGCCCGAGAGTCGAGAACCACACTCCCTTGAGCTCATGAAATGATAGGGAGAGTGGTTATGCACACATATCTTGCAAATACATTGCCATGCCCTTTCTTGCTCTCTGTTGCAGCAAACTGGAGGAATGCAGCAACAACTGGTCGGCCAGCCAGAAAAACTAGCTGGCCGACCACTTTTTCTAGTTTTCAACAAAGACAAGTGGTCGGCAGTGGCTGGTGGCACCCAAAAGTGGTCGGCCACCCTTCCACAGGTTCCCCAAAGTTTAAGCTTTCTGGGAGAGAGCGGTGCAAGGTTCTGAGAATAGGTGCAAACAGAGCAAATCGGGGCATCGCGTTGTATTTTTCGAAACGGAAGGAACCGCATTGCATACACTTCCTTCGCTTCAAGGCTCCTATTTTTATTGCTTTTCCTTAGCTGCATGCTTAGATAGCTACTTATGCTTTGTTTTGTACTTAGATAGTTAATGCGTTTAACTATCAGTTTGGTTTTATAATAGTTAGTTTAACTAGGATAGTTAATTAGGCTTTTGTGGTATAATTAGTTTAATTAGCTTCGATTGTTAGTTAGCTTCTTAATTTGGTCCCTTCCATCGAGAGGCGAATTGTTTGTAATAAGCATGCGGTGTGTGTGATGCATGTCTCCAATCTCATTTCTTTCTCCTTTTACTTAACCGACTTAATGATGGTTAGTTGTTTTAGGACATACTTTCATTAGCATACTTACGCTTCGGAGCGTGCATCCATTCATCTGTATTGCATACACGGGGCTCGGCGCATCATACTAACTGCATCGTATTTCAAATACCAAGTTGAATACATGTATCAATTGTTGCATTTCGCATGACATCTTAGAATAGCCGAGCCTATCTAGTTGCATTTCACATGTGTTGCATTAGCCATCTCAACATGAACTAGGATCATGCATGATTTCTAACTAGTTCTCTGTTTTGGCTCGGAGTACACTGTGAGTGTTTACGCTTTAGCATACTACATGTGTGTTATTGATTGCCATGAAAGCATGCTTGCCATGAGGTTAACTGCTTATTTGATATAACTGCCTGAATGCTTGTGGGTAAAGGTCGGATTGCTTGAATTGGAACAATTCATCAAATCCTCGATCTAGCCTACTTGCGAGTAGCAAACTTCAAACCATTTTCAAACAAACAAACATGCAATGTTTTGTTCCAAATTAGGCAATCTAGTCTATACTTGTATGATGTGCGCATCACATAGTAATTCTAGGGTAATAACCAGAATAAGAGCACATTTGTTTTCAAAACAAAATATCATGCTTAGGACAGGCCGATCTTTGATCGGGCGAGCGGGGGTGCTCATTGCATGACCTTCCCCTCTCGTACCCAAGTTCCCGAGCCGAGGCAACTTTGGTGATGACGGACACGTGGCCTTAGGCACGAGTCAGGGTTTTCTAAATTCCCCCAAAATAAAATATTTAGGTGGCGACTCTGTATCTAGCAAAGCAGACCATGTTTGGCACTTCTTTACAAAAAATCAGTTTTCCAAAACGATTTGCCAGATTTGGACTCTTTGGTGATTTATCGGTCTTGCATTGCACTTTGCGAGATTAGATTCAGAACCGTGACATTGAGTCCGAACTGTAGTAGCTAGAGAGCAAACGAATTCCGTGCCTTTTCGCAGCACGGAGCTCGAGAGTCCTTGGGGCACGTCTACACTCCCCTGCCAGCCTAAGGTGAACATCGGCTGGGATGAAGAACTTTCTCCTAAAGTACTCAAGTTTTTCTGTGGTATCTACCCTCCACCTGAACATACCCATGATGTCGGCTAAAAGAGGAAGGTGTAAGATTTCAAAGGGTAGTGGTTGATGTGGGTTTAAAGGACCTCAGCTAAAACCCTAAACAGGAATTGGGGCAAGGGTTTTTCAAGATCTAGGGGAGTTTGTTTCAATTTTCCTAAGAATGTGATTTTTCTATCAGAATCCAAGCCTAAATCTATATGAAACACGAAGCAATGGCAAGAATCTAGACATAAACAAGAAAAACAGAAAAGAGCAATGATTCAGACTCAAGAAAACAAGCAGAAATTCAAGAACAATGTGTAAGCATGTGCAGACATACAAAAACCAAAAGAACAATGGCAAAATTGCGAAAACATCATGTGAAAAATTCATATGTGCATATGTAGACCCAAAGATAGATTGCACAGTACGAATCACAAGTAAATGCAGTAATGAAGCTCAATGTATCACAAGAATCCAACGAAACAGGAAATCGTTTCATAATCGAAGAAAAGAAAGAAACAAAATGTGACCATGAAAGCAGATCCAATAGCAACCGGATGGACAAATCGTATAAAGCATATTCAAGTCGTAAAGGGTTGAAACTGAAAATTAAGAGAAAACAAAGAACTCACCAGTTGGGTCCGAGTTCGAGGACGGCGGTTTGAGGATCACCGGAGTCAGACGGTGACAGCAAGTGGAGCATGACAGTGAATGCTTCACCGGAGAAGGTGATCGGAGCAAGTTACAGAGCTTGAAAACTTGAAACAATGGCGGTTTTTAGGAGAGAAGCATTAGAGAGAGAAAGCTTCAGCAAAATCAAAGATGTGAAGTGAAAAGACAGAAAGTATTTTTGTTAAAACACAAAAAGGCGGCAAAACCATAATGAATGTGCATTGGACGACGTGCCTGTTAGGCGGCGCGCACAGAAGTGACACGACCTGATAGTGCGTGTCAGGTACGAATCAATGAGAGAGGGACGCGTGGCGGAAACGGTTGAGAAAACCGTACGTGACAGCTCATACGCAAATAGAACTCTTGGAGTTCTTGATTTAATGGAGCGAGAACCTCAGCTAGAGAGAACGGTCCTGGTTAAGGAACTTGAAAAACTTGGTTCTTGGTTCTTGGTCATTGATGAAGTAGACTGCAAAGTCTTGGTCATGTCAAGCCGATGTATGATGATCTCGGTTATGAAGGATTGAGCAAGTCTTAGCCGACGTGCTATATGGACAAATGATATAGGTTCCATCACCTCAAGATGCCGAGGCAATAGAACCTAGGGGACAGTTGTGGAGACATATTTTGTGAATGACAACACGTGGCCAAGGTGACACCGAAGTGTCAACCGAGGTGCCACGTGTCTTGGTCATGGCGCCTAGGTGATCTCGACTTGGCCGAGGTTATCTGCGGAGATACCAGAATCCCAGATGAACGGATAAGGGACAAGAGTCCTAGAATGGGAAAGGACCTCAGTCTAGATAAAGATAAAGCTCTTAGGGAGTTTATCTCTATCTAGCTGAAAGTCCTAGATGAGCATTAAGCCAGAGTCCATTGAAGCTAGACTTCTATAGGGATCAGGTTAGTGCTGGCTATAAAAGTAAGACACCATCGTCGGTCAAAGGTACACTTTTTGTATTCTAGCCTGTGAGTTAAGCACTATTTGCTATCTTTGAAAGATAAACTGAGTACTGACTTGATCGTCGGAGTGCCGCCAGGTGGACAAACCAGCACCAGAGTCTTATCTTTCTGTGACAAGTTGTTTGGGCGTAATCTATTTTGCATGTGCTCTCCAGCTGAATTCCTATTTGACAATGTGGTCGGAAATTAGCACCCACAATGATCCTCATCATGCTTAGTGACATTCGCACACTACCACTTGAATTTCCTAGTGATACTGAAGAAACTTCTCTCATTCTTTTTCTTATTAGTGTTTTTTATAAACTGTCACTGACTAAAGTTTTTTATCAAAAAAAATATGCCACTTAGTTAAATTCACTTTGGGAAAAAAAAAACTAGAAGTAAAACAATGAATTTGTGAAATCTAGTAAATATTAACAATAAAAATCTGGCTAGTACTTGTTCTTTGTTTTTTTGTTTTTTTGTTCCATACTTGGTATACCTATATATTTTATTAACTTGTGACTATTTTTGAGTTATAGCGCATTGTTTGGTTACTTGTAGTTGCTAAATATGTTCTGAGTTAATCGTAGTTGCTGAATTTACCTATTTGGAAAGTGATCCTTCACCAAAAGAGAACAATTAGGAAAAGAGAAAAGTTATCTATTTGATGATGTGAATAATTGATTCTAAAATTCCAAACAATTGTACTCTGGATGGTTTGTTCTCTATAAGATGGTGAGTAAATCTTAGATTTGGGTACAGATGTAGTTTCCTTAATATAACAACCAAGCAAAGAGGGTTAGACGTCAGATGACAAAAAGACAGGGTACACATTTTGGGGGATAAAAGAAACGGACACCCAAAAACCTGGCAATTTGAAGTCAATACAAGATTTAATGGGGGGAGAAAAACAACAAATTGCTCCTCTCATGTACATTCTTTCCCTTTTCTTCTTTGCTTTTCTTGTCCTTCTCTTCTTTGGATTTCTCTTCTTTAACCTCTATTTTCTTTAGCTCTTCTTTGGCAGACCTGTGTATATAGGTGCTGTGTATGGAGAAGGATCACATGGTTCATTTTGGTGCTAGCAATTAGGTTTTACAGTGCAAACCGCAACTTTTACAAAATGGTAAGGGCAAAGTGGCATTAACCTAAGATTAATAGTTAAGGTTGCCTCAATATCCTTTGCATTGCTCCGGTCCTAAATGCCTTTGAGTTTTAACTTTTGAACAGCACCTGTCATTCATTCATTCAAAAAGGTGGAAGGAAAAAATATTTCTAGGATCCAGGATCATCACATTTTAGGTTAAATGAGCCTACATTGAACTAGTTTGCTAGATCCTTAAGAAAAGGCACATGCCATGTTAGTGTAAAGAAAAGGATCCTTTAGCATTGTATCTACAACTGTTGAAAAAATTAATAGAATGTACTCTGGATGGTTTGTATCTACAACTTCTAAAACATTTGTTCTTCAAATTCATGAATTTGACCTACTTTCAGTATATACTTGGCATGAAATACGACTGAACTCCATTTCACGTTTAACATGGTATGCAAATTATGAAAAGGAAAAAAAAAAAAGTATTCAAAAAATTAATTCAATAGTATGAATTCAATAAATTGAAATGAAGAAGAAAATGTTGGAGGGAATACAGCAAAGAGTAGAAAGAAAAAGGAACATTGGCATAATAAAACAGAGAACTAATATTTGAAACTTGTAGTAGCTAATCACCTTATTTGGTTTTAGAAAATTGAATCAATTTTTCAGAAAATTAAGTTTTTTTATTTTTCATATTTTTTTATTTTTAGTCAAAAATTTTAATATTTGAAGATTTTTTTTTATATATATGTACATAACCTAGATACACTTAAAAAATATAATATTTATAATTTTTTTAAAAAAAAATTCATCAAATACAAAAATACAAAAATACAAAAATACAAAAATTCAAGAAAAATTTATCTATAAATCCCATCTTGAGGAATGGTGATCCGATTAGTCCCAAAAGTTTTCCTATAGATCAATTAGTCCCATTGATTTTGAAAAGATAGATTTAATATATTTTTAAAAAATTGAATTTACGGTTATACCCTTATTTCTATTATGTTTCCTTATAATTATTATTATTATTAATTTTTTTTTTATGCTAGAAAGGTAAGATACACAACATATGAGAATCAAATTTATGATTAATTTTTATATGAAAAACTTTTTTATTTGGAATGACTTGAAATATAAAAATTTTCAAATATTTCAAAAGGAGAATAAAAATGACTTGAAATATGGAATTCTTCAAACATTCTAAAAAGATGTGAGATTCTTCAAATATTTCAAAAAGAGTACAAAAACTCCTTAGTAAGTTCTGGGCAAATCTATAATTTCAATTTGTAACAGTTCAATGTAACACTCCAAAAAAACTCCTTAGGGTAACATTCCAATGTAACATACAAAAAAATTTCTTTGTGTACTTTTTTCAAATGTGATACTCCAATGTAACACTTCAAAAAATGTATATGGGATTCTTCAAATCATTGCAAAAGGGTCTACGATTCTTCAAACCATTGCAAAAGGGTGTGCGATTCTTCAAACCATTCCAAAAGGAGTACAAAAATTTCTTAGTAAATTTTGGGTAAATGTATAATTTCAAACAGCAAGTGTTACGTTTGGAAAAATTATACTAAGTAATTTTTTTTAGTGTTTTTATGTGTATTATATTGGAGTGTTACGTTTGAGATTACATTGATTGAAGTATTACGTTTGGAAAAAGTACACTAAGGATTTTTTTTTTCTTTTTTCTTTTTTTTTGTGTTACATTAGAGTGTTATGTTTGGAAAATGTGTAGAGTGTTCCGTTGTTACGTTTGAGAAAAATATATTAAGAAAATTTTTAGTATGTTACATTGGAGTGGTATGTTATTGGAGTGTTACGTTCTTTTTTGTAATGTGGGATTTATTCCAGAATGAGAGAAAATCCAAAACCTCTATAGTGCGGTTGTCCAAATGTGTAATTTCACATTTGGAGAAATTCACTTTTATTCTTCAAAAATTAAATCCAAACGTGTAAGTGACTATCTTTTTGTATAATTTTCACTTTAAACATTTGAGTTCATAAAAAAAATAAAAAATAAATTTTAAAAAAAGGACTAAACAGTTTACAATATCACATTTTGGGATTTATTGATACTTCACCCAAAATTCAATATATTTTTGTATTCTTGTATATTTATTGAATTTTGTTTATTTTAGTTCGGCTAATTTGACTTTTTGTTTAAATTAGTCACAAATAAACAAAATAAGTTAAAAAGTCAATAAGACAAAATGTCACATTTAAACCATAATCATTTCACATTTTCTCTTTCAAAAGTAAAAAAAGTCAACTGAAGCGAAATTTTTAATCCGAACTAAAATAGTCAAAAAATCAAAAATCCAACCTAACTTCCCATATGAACAATCCTTGAATTCTAGCCCTGACCCTTGTCCAAGTTATCGTCACACCCGACTCGAAGGGAAATTCATCCATTCCACGATTGTAACGGCTAACCAGTCTTAATGTTAATAAGTAATTATTATAGGATCAATTAGTCTTAATAAGTAATTATTATAAGACCAATTAATCATTATTGGATACCGCTTTACTCTGGTTTACACTCACCCTCTATTGTGATTTAATGGATTAAAGGATCGCGTGGCAAACAAGTAACTGGATCATGCTCAATTCTTGTATTTGATCAAATACACATCAACTGAAAGTGAAAGAAGCTTACCAAGTTACAACCATGAAAAAGACAGCCTTGAAAACCACAAAACTTAAAGCTTAAATATGAGTCAAAGAATTTTATTCCACCTCACGAAACAAACAACTGGCTCCAACGATTGCTTAAAAAATAAATAAATAAATAAAATAAATCATAAGTTTATTTAGAAAAGTGTATCTATAAAATATAATAATTTTTTGGTGTGATCAGTATGGCGCTAACTTTAAATTTACACTATTTATTTTATTGTTGGACTAAACTTCGAGATGTAATTTCATCCAACCATATATTGCAGAATATTCAATGCAAAGCAGCTAAGACTCAATGAAGCCGAATCCGGATCCTCGGTCGCCCTTGCCTGCGGCTGTTTCCTGCAGCGCACCAAAACGACATCGTTTTGGGACAACTTTTCAAGAAAAACAAAAAAAACAAAAACAAAAAAAAACAACAGAGCAGAACTCAGAAAGGGCAGGGGGAAGAAGAAAGATGCAGCGGTTGCGGATGAAGAAGGACAGCGGTTGCGGTGTCTTGCTGATGAATCAAAGGCCTTGGAACCCAATTGGCGTTGCTTGAAATGAGCTTGTAAAAATCAAGACTACCAATCTGGGTAGAATTAGAACACCTTGTGAAATACCCATTTGGTGGAGGCCAGAGGCCATTGATTTGACAAGTGGGTAGAGCTCAGAGTAAGAGATTGTGAACCCAGATGTGGAATCGATGAGAGCTGTGACACCATTGTGGGTTTTTGAGAAGATGAAGGAAACAACATCAAGAAATGGGTTTGTTGGGAGGTGAATGGAGGGTGTTTGCAATGGTAAATTCCTATTTGTGGTGAGTACCAGTTAGGTTGACCTTGTGGGTGTTTGACATCTGTGGTGTTCTCAATCTGGGTGGTGATGGATTGGCCTTCCAGAGAGTTGTTATTAAAGAATGACATTGAAATTTTTGAGAGAGAGAGAGAGAGAGGGGGAGCACAATACTCGTGAGAAAGACCAGAAAACTGGGGCTCTCTATTTTTTTAGTGTGTCTCTGTTTTTTCTGATTTTTACAGAGTTAGGATTGATCTTCCCACCATTGAAGTCCGATAGAAGCAAACCAGGAAGAAGAAGAATAATAAGAAAGAAGAAAACCAGGAAGAAGAAGAAGAATAAGAAAGAAGAAGAGGAAAAAGAAAAGAAAGACTTACCGGCCTCATGTCCTTCTTCATCCGCAAACGCTGCATCTTTGTTTTCCCCCTTCCCTTTCTGAGTTCTGCTCTTTTTTTCTTTTTTCTTTTTTTTTTTTGAAAAGCTGCCCCAAAACAACGGCGTTTTGGGGCGCTACAGGGAGCGGCCGCAGGGAAGGGCGACCGAGGATCCGGATATTGTTAGGGAAAATCGATGTGATTCTCTACAAGTAAATCAATCAATGGGAATAAAAATTAATGCGGAAAAATTAAATCAAAAGCAACACAAGAATTTTTACGTGGTTCCCTCAATGTGAGGTACGTCCACGGGACCGAAATCCGATTCCACTATCAACCAAATAAGTTCCAAACGATTACAAACGAGACACTAATGGTCTCACAAAACCACCCTTAGGTGAATTCCAAATAATCACAAATAAACAAGAGGAAAGACCTCACCAAATAGATGAACCAAAATCTTCAGAACCAGAGTTGTAGAAGATCCAAAATAACAAACCAAATCAATTTCAGAACAGAGGCAACATGAGCATGAACAAATCAGGCACCTTGACCAATCTTCACCAATCGGCACTATTACTAAAGCTATATAGCAGCCGCCCACTTTTTGGTGAAAACAAAAACCCCAATCTATATCTCTCAAATATTGAACAATATATATTGTGAATCTAGGGTTTTGTAATCAAACCCTAGTTGTTTCCAAATTGGATTAGGTCTCCACAAAATTAGATATAATATATAAAAATATATTATACCTAAACCAAACCAAATTAAAACTCTTTTAATAAATCAATTGGGTCCCACACTTCAATACGGAGGTATACCCAACAATTCTCCCCCTACCGACTTAGGTGGAGATATCAACCATATCCGCCAAAGTTCCACACTTCAAATGTTTGTCCCTCGACAAAGTCTTTGTCCACATATCCAAAATATTATCATCCGTGTGAACCTTTTCGAGTTGCAACAATTTCGAATCTAACATATCACGAATCCAATGGTAGCTCACATCAATGTGTTTCGAGCTCGAATGAAAAGTAGAATTTTTACTCAAGTGAATAGCACTTTGACTATCACAATAAAGCACATACTTTTCTTGCTTTAAACCCAACTCTTGCAAAAATTTCTTCAACCATAACTCTTCTTTGCAAGCTTCCGTAATGGCAATAAATTCAGCTTCAGTAGTTGAGAGAGCAACACATTTTTGTAATTTAGATTGCCATGCCACAGCTCCCCCTGCAAAAGTCATCAAATACCCCGAAGTAGATTTTCTAGAATCAATATCACCAGCCATGTCAGAATCTGAGAACCCATCAAGCATCAGCTTACCATCCCCAAAACACAAACACACCTTCAAAGTCCCTCGAAGATACCTTAGAATCCATTTTACCGCTGCCCAATGTTCTTTACCCGGATTAGAGAGAAAACGACTCACCACACCAACTGCGTGAGCAATATCCGGCCTTGTACAAACCATGGCGTACATCAAAGAACCAAATGCTGAAGCATAAGGAACTTTCAACATCTCTTCTTTGTCTTTCTCACTTGTAGGATATTGATTCGAACTAAGTTTGAAGTGACCCGCAAGTGGACAACCAACCGGCTTCGCTTTATCCATATTGAACCTCTCAAGAACTTTCTCAATGTGGCTTTCTTGAGACAACCAAATTAGCCCCTCTTTGCGATCACGAACAATTTTCTTACGAAGAATTTGCTTTGCCGGTCCCAAATCTTTCATAGCAAAAGACTTGCTCAACTCCAATTTCAACCTGTTTATCATGGTAGAATCTTGACCCACAATTAACATGTCATCAACATAAAGCAAAAGAATAATAAATTTACCATCTGGAAAATTTTTCACAAACACACAATGGTCCAAAGTGGTTTTAGAAAAACCATTATTCATCATGAAAGAATCAAATTTTTTGTACCATTGCCTCGGAGCTTGCTTTAGACTATATAAACTTTTCTTCAATTTGCAAACAAATTTCTCTTTCCCTTTTTCTACAAAACCTTTCAGTTGCTCCATGTAAATTTCTTCTTCAAGATCACCATGAAGAAATGCGGTTTTTACATCAAGTTGCTCAACTCCAAGGTTCATACTTGCAGCCATGCCAAGTAAAACCCGAATAGAAGACATCTTTACAACCGGTGAGAAAATCTCATCAAAGTCAATGCCTTTCTTTTGCCCAAAGCCTTTCACAACAAGACGTGCCTTGTACCTCAGATTCTTGCCATCATTCTTCAATTTAAAAACCCACTTATTTTTCAGAATTTTCCTCCCCTTAGGCAACTTCACTAAGTCATAGGTGTGATTTTCAAGTAAGGAGTTCATCTCCTCTTCCATGGCCTTTTTCCAATCACCTTTCCATGCATACTCAATTGCTTCTTGGTAGCTCTCCGGCTCCCCTTGATCAGAAATCAACACAAATTCATTGGGAGGATACTTTCTTGAAGGTTGTCGGTCCCTTATAGATTTTCTTAACTCAAGTTATGGTGGCGGTTCTTGAATTGGATGCTCTTCCTCAATTTCTTGCTCAACTTCATTAGGATTAGCATCATCCTCCACTTCTTCAATAGGTGGCTGCACATCTCCCCCATTTTCATCATCAACTGAAGATGAAGGAGATGGATCCATGTCAATGAGATCACTAGTTTTTTGCTCCAGTTGATCATCTTTGCCAAAGTCTTCAATTGTTTCGTCTTCAAGAAACGCAACATCACGGCTTCAAATGACTTTCTTGTCGACCGGATCCCACAATCTATACCCAAATTCATCACGCCCATAGCCAAGAAAAATACATTGTCTTGACTTACTATCAAGCTTGGACCTCTCATCATTTGGAATGTGAACAAAAGCTCGGCAACCAAACACTCTCAAGTGCTCATAAGATACATCTTTAGACAAAGTCTTAGTCAACATATCTGAAAATATTATCATCCGTGTGAACCTTTTCTAGTTGTAACAATTTCAAATCTAACACATCACGAATCTAATGGTATCTCACATCAATGTGTTTTGATCTCGAATGAAAAGTAGAATTTTTACTCAAATGAATAGCACTTTGACTATCACAATAAAGCACATACTTTTCTTGCTTCGGTGAGTGTGCTTGGTGTATCAATCAATTTGGTGGAATTTGCTTTGTGGAAGCTACAGTTTTGATATGGTGCTTGCTGCGGCTAATTGATTTCGGGCTAATCAATTCGGTGTTGATTTGGTTCGTTATTTTGGATCTTCTACAATTTTGGTTATGAAGATTTTGGTTCATCTATTTGGTGAGGTCTTTCCTCTTGTTTATTTGTAATTATTTGGAATTCACCTAAGGGTGGTTTTGTGAGACCATTAGTGTCTCGTTTGTAATCGTTTGGAACTTATTTGGTTGATAGTGGAATCAGATTTCGATCCCGTGGACATACCTCACATTGAGGGAACCACGTAAAAATTCTTGTGTTGCCTTTCAATATTTTTATGAAAAGAAACTCTATGTTGTTTACCCGCCAAACAATGAACACAAGTTTTGAGATGTGTACCTTTCAAACCGGGTAGAAAATCTTTATTGAACAAAACTTGCAGCCCCTTTTCACTCATATGGCCAAGCCGCTTGTGCCACAATTCGGTAGAAGTATCATCTTGAAGTGCATTGACAACACCTTTACAAATTTTTCCTTACATCGAAAAAAGTGTATGAGTCTTCTTACACTTAGCCACCACCAAGGAACCCTTTGTGAGCTTCCATATTCTATCACCAAATTTGTTGTTATAGCCTTCATCATCTAGCTTCTCGGTAGAGATCAAATTGAGGCGAATGTCGGGAACATGCCTCACATCTTTAAGCAACAACTTGCAGCCAAAATTTGTTTCCAAGCAAACATCACCCATGCCAATAATCTTGGACAAACCTTCATTACCCATTCGAACAGAACCATAATCTCCTTCGGTGTAGGTAGTGGAGAAATCAACTCGAGAAGTCACATGAAAAGAAGCACCAGAATCAATCACCCAATTACTCTCGTGGCCCACAAAATTGATACAATCATCTTCACAAACAACCATGAGATCATCGGTAGTAACTGTCATTATGTCTTCTTGCTTCTTATCCACACTTTTGTCACACCTTTTCTCCTTATTCTTGAGCTTTTGGCATTCCCGCATCATGTGCCCTTTCTCATGGCAATAATGGCACGCAATGTTTTTCTTTGAAAAATAACCATCTTTTGATTTGTCACGACTTTGACCACGACCATGAGGAGTCTTACTCCTCCCCCTTGTTTTGCTTCGGCCTCTCACAATGAATGCTTCCGAATGAGAGGAACCCGCTAATTTTCTTCTAGTTTCTTCATTCAACAGGCTACTAGTGACTTGGCCCATTGTGACAACTCCATCGGGCACCGAATTACTGACGGTCACAACCAAAGTCTCCCAACTTTCGGGCAAAGAACTCAGTAGCATCAAAGCCTGCAACTCATCATCAAAAACAATTTTCATAGAAGTAAGTTGGTTAACAATACTCTTTATTTCATTCAGATGTTCCGGAATAGGGCTGTCCTCTTTATATTTTAAATTAACCAACTTACGAAACAAAAAGGCTTTATTTGTGGCTGATTTTCTATCATAAAGACTCTCTAATTCTTTCCATAAATCATGTGCTGAAGTTTCAGTAGCAACATGATGAAACACACTGTCATCAATCCATTGACGGATAACACCAACGGCTTTTCGATTAAGCCTATTCCATTCATCATCTTTCATACCCTCGGGTTTGCCAGAATCACCCTCAATGGGTCCATATAAATCTTTACAAAATAATAGGTCCTCCATTTTAGTTTTCCAAGTTACCCAATTAATTTCATTGAAGCTAGACATACGACCTACATTCCCTTCAATTGATTTACACAAGTAAATAAATCTAAATAAACTGTAAGCTTTGATACCAGTTGTTAGGGAAAGTATATAATTTCTCACAAGTAAATCAATCAATAGAAATAAAAACTAATGCGAAAAAATTAAATCAACAATGACACAAGAATTTTTACATGGTTCCCTCAATGTGAGGTACGTTTATAGAATCGAAATATGATTTCACTATCAACCAATAGTTTTCAAACGATTACAAACAAGACATGAATAATCTCACAAAATCACTCTTAGGTGAATTTCAAATAATTACAAATAAACAAGAAAAAATATCTCACTAAATAGATGAATAAAAGTCTTCAAAATAAATTATAAAAGACGGAAAGACCTCACCAAATAGATGAACCAAAATCTTCAGAACCAGAGTTGTAGAAGACCCAAAATAACAAACCAAATCAATTTCAGAACAAAGGCAACATGAGCATGAACAAATCAGGCACCTTGACCAATCTTCACCAATCGGCACTGTTACAAAAGCTATATAGCAGCCGCCCACTTTTTGGTGAAAAAAAAAAACCCAATCTATATCTCTCAAATATTGAACAATATATATTGTGAATCTAGGGTTTTGTAATCAAACCCTAGTTGTTTCCAAATTGGATTAGGCTCCACAAAATTAGATATAATATATAAAAATATATTATACCTAAACCAAGTCAAATTAAAATTCTTTGACAAACCAATTGGGTCCCACACTCCAATAAGGAGGTATACCCAACAGATATTCCAATGAAGCCGCCTTTATTTCAACTCCTCGGTGGGCAACAAAATTGACATTATAGGAAATAAAAATAAAAATAGGAAATGAAAGAGGCTACACTGGAGCTGAGCAGTTCAAAAGAAAATAAGGTAGGAAAATCACCTCCTGTGACGTTTGCATTGGCCCACTCTATCGACTTGAGCCTAATGGGCTTGAACCACCTGTTGGTATTCGACCCCTGCTGCAGGATGATTCTATTTACACTTGAAAAATAATTGAGTACATTAAAATTTTAATATCTATTATATTCTAATATAAATTTATTAATAAGAATAATATATATTAAAATTTAAAATAAAATATTTTTTTTCTCGTGATACACTCAAACCACTTATATATTTTTTTTGTATTTAACTTTCTTCATCTTTTTTCTCAAATTTCAATTATTTTCTCTTTATCTTCTTTCTTACTCTAAAACTCCAATCCACGCCATCAATGGTTTAGAATGCTTCTACGAGATCCTTTAGAATGACTTCTAACCCACCAAGTCATGGCCACGATTTCAAGATCCCTTTTGATGTGTCGTCCATCATTGTCTCCTTCTATAACTCTCTTGTTTCTTGCATTTACCAATAATGTATAAACGTATAATTTTGATTACACTTATATGATTTTGATTACAGGTAAATAATTTTTTTTTAGTAATAGATAAATACAAAATTTTTTATTTTTTTTTAATTATGTGGATCGAGAACAAGTTTTATAAAGATAACTGTGCGGGGAGAAAATATTCAAGCAAGCCCGCACTCCTTTCTTCCAAGCTCCGTTTCTATCCGATCACCTGCGTGCACAACCAGCAGTGAGCTACCCGGCGGTGTGTGGCCGAAAAACCCCTTCCGACGATCAAGTTAGCACACACACTTGAGGATAAAGAGAGTGAGGAGAGAGTCGAGTGTAAGTATTTCTCTTACCAAATGTTCGTGTGTCCACCATGGGGAGCGCAGACTTGCTTATATACCTTCTGCACCCCAAATCTACTCCCAGTGATCTCTCGACACGTGGTTCTGCTACCCTATCTGTCAGTACAAATCTTGCTGAACATCACCTAACCCGACTGCCAGCCCACTCTTCTGGGAGCTCGGCAGCCGGGCTTCAACATCTCAGCTGTCAACGGCCATGTTGCGATTCATGCCCAGGTGCCCCCCCACAACCGAGCTCCTTTCCAGCCATGCTCTACTACGTTCCGGCGAAGCCAAGCTTGAGATTAGTTATACCGGTCAACCAAAGTCCTTCCTGCCGAGCTTCAGGCATGAGCCTTTTCGCCGAGCTATGGATGCGTGTTTTCCAACCGCGCAACGCATAAGCCGTAGAACCCTCACTTGACCGGCCTCTGTGCCGACAAGATGAAGTAGCTCGGTTCCATATGCCATTGCCATTGTCGAGCAAAAATCACTTCTAGGTGGACCTGGGATACCACGGCCCAAATGTGTTCGGCCCACAATTTGCCTGGTATTACCATGGCCCAATCCAGACCATATTTTTCCCTCTTAATTGCCCCTTAATTCCGTCCGTGCCAGCGTGACCGGGATTACCTGTTCTGACCGGGATAAACTCTTCCTCGGTTGATAATTTACAAGAGGCAAACCGGGCTAATTTCCGCGCTTGGTTCCTTATCTTGCTCGGTCGACGCTTCGTCTGACCTTCCTGACTCTTCAGCTCTGACACTACCATTAATGGGGTCACGTGTCAATCTCTCATTGGTCCTCGAGTAGCCAACCCAGTCGTCTCCTGAAATTCGAATTTGGGTGGTTTTTCTTCCTCAATAAACATGCCCCCTCCCTCTTTGATTCATTCTCACTGACATTCCTCCGTTTCAAGCGACTCTGAGCCCTTGCCCTTTCTCTCTCGCCATCCCTGAACTCGAGTTCGAAGAAGGAGCCTCTGCCTTACACTGGTAAGTCCCCCAGCCCTTGTTATTACTATTTTCATTTCATATTTTTTTCTTCATAGCACCAAATCCGTAGGTTTTAGGGCCTCCCCAACCCAAAACCTTCAATGCCCATTAGTTTCTTCACTGTTCTTCAATTTTCCTGATGAACAATGAAGATCTGGGGCGGACCGAGCTCCAGATCTTCATCCGATCCAAAAAATCACTCAGACCGAGCAAATCTTTAGTTTGTCCCAACCTTAGGAGAAATCAGGGTAGCAAAAAGGACTTGGCCGCTCGACCGGGCTAATCTCTGGTTCGCTTGGGCGATCGTGCTCCTTGGCTAACCTTTACGACCAAGGTGGTTTGGCACAATCCATGACCGAGCTCAAGTCTAGCTCGTTTTGCGCGACCGCACTCCCACTTATAATTACCCTTCGTTTTCTTGCAGAGTCCAAGGGGACCAAAGACCAATTCTGAGGCTCTCAAGAACCGAGCAGCCATTAATTCCCAGCCTGTGCCAAACCACCTCAGCCGAGCTAAATTATTCGGTCACACATGGGGAAATTCCGCTTCCTTGTGGACACACCTGCTACCTTGGCTGCCTTCAGGGAAGAATATGGTATCCCGGCAGATGTCCATTTAGAGCTCGCCGAGATGGAAACAACCCTTTGGGGTAGGCTTGACCAATGCCCCTTCACCGTGCTGTCAGTAATTGAAGAAGGCCTCCGCTTCCCGGTCAACCCTTTGATGACCAAATTTCTACGCCGCACCGGGCTAGCAACTACCCAAGTTTCGACCAATACTTACCGAATAATCAACGGCGTGCACGAGCTAAACAACCGGCTTGGAACAAACTTAGGTTTAGCTGAGATACTACGACAATACACCCTTGGGCACACCGGCGACGGCCTGGCCTATTATTTAAAAATAAGACCGGGCAAAGAGAAAATAGTGACCGACACCCCGGACAAGGACTTACATGATGACGACTTCTTCTGGGTGTCTGGCAACTATGAAACAGCCGATGTACCGGGCTGGTTCATCAGCAAGAACTTTGGTTCCACATGTAAGCCACGCTAATTTGCTCGGTTAATTTCCTGCCTTGAACATTCTGTACTTAACCATTTTTCCTATTTCTTTTGCAGCAATTCAAGCCTTGCAATCCAACTACCAATATCCCAACGTAGAAGCCATCCAGACCGTGCTCCGTTACAGCCACCGGGATTGTAACGAGTTGCTCGGCTACACTCCAACCTACAGATACTCAGCTCCACGCCGGAGCAAAGTTACAGACTTTCTCCGTGCTCCAACACCTCCTCCGGACCCAACTCTACCGGACGTGCTGCTAATCCGGCTGACCGAAGAACAAGAGATGGCAAAACGAAGCTGCATCAAGAACCTCTTCACAGCAACCACAGCCGAGATACCGAGCATCACCACCCACTCTCAAGCTGCTGGACAATCCAACGGCCCCGTGGTCGCCTTGGCATCTCCAGGTGCCGGGAAACCCAGACAAGAAGTTCACCGAGCTGGCAAAAGGCCTCGCGCAGACCCATCTGCCGAGCTGGTTGTCGAGCTAACCACCGAGCAACCCACCGTCATTGTCGACCCAACACCACCATGGCGACCGCAGCTAAAGCACCGGGGAAAGGACATACCGGCTACTGCTTCCATCAAGGGCAACAAAGAGCACCTGCTCGCCTTTGTCCTTTCCAAAGCCCTTCTCCTACCGGGCGACGTGGTCGGCAGCGACCACGTTCCTGACGCCCGGTTGGTGAAATCGTCTGTTAAGTCCATGGACAGGGTCAGTCTCAATCTTTCACTGAAATTTTTACGAAGTGTTTGCATGGTTTCTTCTCTAATCAGACTTTCTTCTTACAGGCCATCCAAAAGCAACACTTGGTCATGGAGCAAATCCATCGACTGTGGTAGAAGGCGAATGACACTGCCGGCCAAGTCCAGAGTCTTCAAACCGAGCTCGGCCGAGCAAATTCCTCACTTCAAATCGCCAATGCTGACAACAACAGGTTGCTCGGCCAGCTTGACAAAGCCGAGAAGAAAAGGGATGAGCTCCAGGCCGAGCTGGATGCACTCAAGAAGTCAAGGGAGAAGGAGTGCGAAGATGCTAACAACGCCGGCTTCAAGGAAGCCGAGGACAACTACAAGAAGCAGGTCTTCGTAACTTAAGACATTTATTTCAAAGCGGGCTAGAAGTCTGCATGTGCTCAGCTCGATCAAGGTCCCGAGATCGACGTATTTACCTCTCCGCCGGCTGCCTTCTTGTCGGTGTACCTCGTGCCCTATGCCAACGACGTCTTCAGCGCGTTGCAAGCTGAGGCCGAGGAAGAGCTTGCCAAAGAAACCGAGGCCAATGCCGAGGAAGGAAGCAGCCAAGAGCAGCCCGGAGAAACTGAGACCGGTGTCCAAGAGCAAACAACGGTCAACCTGGAGGCAGCTGATGACGAATTCACTAATCTTTCCCCCCTTGTGTAGTTTTTTTTTTTTTTTCTTTGTTTTTTGCTTTGCACATGTAACCGGGCTCTCTGCCCCTCCTTTTGTACTTCTTTTTTTTCATTAATGAAAAAGATCTAGTTTTACCAAGTGTTTGCACGGTCCTAGAGCTGAGTAACTTCAACCGGACAAAATATCTCGGCAAGACAAATTTCATTAATTAACTCATATAACCGGAATAAATCATCTCGGTAGTACACCCAGAGTTGAGCAAAACATCAAGTCTTTCCACCGGAGTAAACATCTCGGTTGAGAGTACCTAAGTTGAACAAAACATCAACTCCTTCAACCGGAGTAAACATCATGGTTGAGAGTACCTAAGTTGAACAAAACATCAACTCCTTCAACTGGAGTAAACATCTCGGTTGAGAGTACCTCAGTTGAACAAAACATCAACTCTTTCAACCGGAGTAGACATCTCAGTTGAGAGTACCTAAGTTGAACAAAACATCAACTCTTGTAACCAGAGTAAATCATCTCGGTTGAGAATACGCAAAACTCAAAGCAACAAAAAAAATTGCCAAGGCAAAGATGAGTCACTTCTATATATTAACAAAAATGAATATTACATGAAGTGTAAGGCAAAAAATTTCTTTGCACAAAAAAGAGAGCAAAAGCTAGAAATAATACAACTTGAGGTTGGCTGCATTCCAAGGCCGGGGTATTCCTCTACCATCCAAGTCTTCCAAGTGATATGCCCCCTTGCCCGCCAGACCGGTTATCTTGTAGGGTCCTTCCCAATTTGCCCCTAGTTTGCCTTCACCTGGCACCAGGGTATTGCCCATGACCTTCCGCAAGACCCAATCACCCACTTTGAACGGTCTGGGGTGCACGGGTTTGTTGTATTTCCTTGAAAGCTCTTGTTGGTAGGCGGCCACATGGATAAGAGCCTTTTTCCCGGTGTTCTTCCACTAGGTCCAATTCCAAGGCCATGGTTTCGGCATTCAGCTCGGGCTCAAAACTTTCACTTCTGAGGGTGGGCATACCAACTTCCAAAGGGATGACCGCCTCCATGCCATATGCCAAAGCAAAAGGAGTTTCCCCAGTAGATCGCCGCGGGGTTGTTCGGTATGCCCAAAGGACACTGGGGAGTTCCTCAGCCCACTTTCCTTTGGCTTTCTCAAGCCTCTTCTTCAGTCCATCAAGAATGGTCTTGTTCGAAGCCTCGGCTTGACCGTTGGACTGCGAGTAAGCCGAAGTAGAGTTGTAGAATTCGATCTTCAAATCTTCACCGAACCCCCTAAATAGGCGGTCGTCAAATTGGGTGCCGTTATCAGAGATCAGAATTTTTGGGACGCCAAACCGCGTGACCACATTCTGCCAAACAAACCGCTTCACGTCTTTCTCCTTGATTGATGTCAAAAGGCTCCGCTTCAACCCATTTGGTGAAGTAGTCTGTGGCCGCGATGAAGAACTTCCGGTTGCCTGGTGCGGTTGGTAGCTGCCCCACTATATCTAGCCCCCACATCGCGAAGGGCCAAGGGCTGGTGAGGGGAAGAAGTTCCCTGGCCGGCTGGTGGATCTGGTGGGCAAACTTCTGGTATTTCTCACATTTGCGAACATATTTCTAGGCGTCGGCTTGCATGCACGGCCACCAATAGCCTTGCGAAATAGCTCGGTAGGCCAAGGACCTGCCCCCTACATGACTGCCACAGATGCCTTCGTGAATTTCGTAAAGGAAGGCTTCCACGCTACTCGGGTGCACACACTTCAGGTAGGGACCTGTGAAAGACTTTTTGTATAAAGCGCCTGATGGAGAGAGCCAAAACCACTCGGACTTCACCCGCACTTTATGCGCTTCCTTCTTGTCGGCTGGAAGGGTCCGTTCTCTGAGAAAGAGGATTATGGGGTCCATCCAAGAAGGACCTAGCTCGGCGTAGAGTACTTTTGTCTGCCCAGCTTCCTCAATGCTGGGCCTCAGAAGGAATTCAATCAAAAAAGGGTTGGGAGATGTGCTGTCGACCATAGAAGCAAGGCCGGCCAACTCATCTGCTCGGCCGTTTTCTTCTCGGCCAATCTGTTGGACCCTGATCGCCTGAGATCGCTTGATATGGTCTCTAACCAGAGCTTGGTACTTCATCATTCTGTCATCCTTTGCCTCGTAAACCCCAGAAACTTGGTTAACCACAAGCTAGGAATCACTGTAAACCATTAGTTCGGATGCTTGCATTTGAAGCGCGCTCTTGAGGCCGGCCAATAGTGCCTCATACTCGGCCTCATTGTTGGATGCTGGGAAGCCAAGAGTGATAGAATATTCTATAGTCAGTCCATCTGGCGAAATCAGAACTATACCCAGCCCGGCACCGTGACGGTTTGAGGCGCCATCAACAAAAAGTTTCCACATTTCGCCGACAAAGAGCTTCCAACACTCTGAGGGGTTCTAGGAAGCTTGAAGGTTGATGGGATCACGGTTGCTCGGCTGTTCGGCTTCCGGTCCCGTGCTGAGCGATTCCACTTCAGCCCCCCATGGTGATTCGGCGCCGGACTCAGCAAGTTGATCCACAATGCCTAAGTCCGTAGGCAAATCGCCAGGTTGCGGTTTTATGCCGGCCGCAGGCTCTGTGCTGAGCGGTTCCATTTCTCCTCTCCTCGGTGATGTGGTGTCAGAAAAAGCGGGTTGGTCAGTGATAGCCAACTCCGTCATCGCATCACCGGGCTGTAGTATCGTATTAACTAAAGGGGCTTCGGCGGGGCGCGCAACTTCCGCGTCACTAATGCCGCCAAGCTGTGGTATTTCGGTCGAGCTTGCATTCACCTCTTCATCTGCCACGGCAATATCGACCGGGCATATCGGATGAGTTCCAGGTGAGAATTCAGCAACAAAATCGGCCAGAGTCTGGGCTTTTATGGCTGTGCGCGGCTGGAACTTCACATCAAACTGTCCCAATTCGACCGCCCACTTAAGAATCCGATCGGAGAAGTCTACCCGTTCGAACAAAGCTTTGAGAGGAAACTCGGTCAAGACAATGATGGTATGGGCATGGAAATAGTGTGCCAACTTCCTTGAAGCCATCATCAACGCTAACGCAAGTTTTTCCAGCGGCAAGTACCTCAACTCTGCCGGTAGCAAGGTTTTGCTGACGTAGAAGATGGGTAGATGTTTAATTCCTTCCGACCGGACAAGCACTGCACTGACTGCATGTTGCGATACAACCAGATAAAGGTAAAGTTCTTCTCCGGGTTTCGGTGTGACCAACAACAGCGCGGAAAACAAATACTCCTTGAGCTCGGCCAAAGCCCGATCACACTCTTCATCCCATGAGAGCTTTGAATTCAAGGCTTGAAAAAAAGGACGGCAGCGATTTGATGACCGGCTTATAAATCGGTTAAGCGCGGCGGCCATTCCGGCCAGATACTGCACATCCTTAGCCGAGCTAGGCTGTTTTAGCTCTTTCACAGCTCGGATTTGTGTAGGGTCTGCTTCGATACCTCGGTTCGTGACTAGAAAACCCAAAAATTTTCTGGATCCCACGCCGAAGGCACACTTAGACGCATTCAGGCGTAGCTTGTGCATTTTGAGAATGGCAAACATTTCGGCCAAATCGGGCAAATGGTCTGCTTGATGCAGGCTCTTAACCACCATATCGTCAATATAAGCCTCCATTGTCCGGCCTAGCAGAGGAGCGAACATCTTGGTCACCATCCTTTAAAAAGTTGTCCCGGCGTTCTTCAAACCAAAAGGCATGACTCGGTAGCAGAATAGTTCCCTTGGTGTAGTAAACGAGGTGATCTCTCGGTCGAGCACATGCATGGCAATCTGATGGTAGCCGTGGTAGGCGTCCAAGAAACTGAGCCTGTTATGTTCAGCCGTTAAGTCCACAAGCTGGTCTATTCTAGGCAGAGGAAAGCTGTCTTTCGGACAAGCTCGGTTGACGGTCTTGTAGTCAACGTAAACTCACCACTTCCCATTCTTCTTGGGCACCACGACTGTGTTTGAAATCCACCGAGGGTAATGCATTTCCGGAATTGCTCGCGCCTCAAGCAGGTTCTTCACTTCCTCCGTAACTACCTCGGCGTGATGCAACGCCGATCTCCTTGTTCGCTAAATGACCGGCTTGGCGCCGGGGAAGACATTGAGATGATGGCATATAAAACTCGGATCCAGACTGGGCATGTCGTAAGGTGACCATGTAAAAACTTCGATGTTGGCCATCAAAAACTCAACCATGTCGGTCCGTTCTTAGGTTGTAAGGCTTGAGCCGAGCAAGAAGAACTTGTCCGGATGCTCTGTATCAATGTGCACTTCCACCAACTCCTCGACAGCTTTGTCCTCGGCCTTGGTGCCCACGTCGTCAAGGACTCCCCGGTCTTCCGGTCCCTCAATCATTTGAATGAAGCCTTTGGCAGCTCGGCTCCCGTTGACCGCCACGAAGCATTGCTTTGACATGACTTGATCGCCCCAAACCTCCTCGATTGCCCCCATAACCGAGGGGAATCTCACCACCTGGTGGTAGGTTGACACTACGGCTTGCATAGCGTGAAGCCATCCCCTTCCAAGGATCAAATTGTAAGTGGATGGCACCTGCAACACCCAGAACTCCACCTGTTTGACCACGGATCCCGCTTTGACCGACAGGATAATTTTTTCCAAAGGCCACTCTGGCTGTGAGTTGAAACCAACCAATGGCGAAGTTACCAGGGCCAAATCTGTATCCCGAAGCTAGAGCTGTAGCTGTTTAAAAGCGTCGTAGTACATGATCTCAATCAAGCTTCCCTGATCGATCAAGATCCGTTTAACATCAAATTCTTTGACGCGGAGTGTTACCACTAGGGCATCGTTGTGCGGCGTCTAAATGCGCTCTAGGTCTCTTGAGGAGAAACTGATCACACCTTTCTCTTCGGTCTTCCTCCTTTTGATCGCAGGCTGAACCGAAAAAACTTCCCTCGTGTGTTCTGCCTTCTTGATCATTCCTCAGAGCTCGCATACACGCGCCAGCTCCACTATGCCGTGGATGACATTAATAACCCCTTGGAGAGGCGCATCTCGGTCATCCGGTCCCCGCGGATCAACCAGAGCTTGATTGGCCTTCACGCCGCCATCAATGTAAAGGTCCAAGTGTCCGGCTACGACTAGCTCTTCCAAGTGTTGCCTCAAAGGCAAACAATCCTCTGTCCGATGGCCTCGCTCCCGGTGAAACATGCAACGGTACCGCGGATTGAAGCCCTTCTGTCCGTCGCCTAACTTAGCAGGAAACCGGACATACTCCTCGTCACGGATTTCACTAAGTATGCGATAGATTGGAATCTTAAAGGCCATGGTGATGCCTGTCCTTACTTTCAACCTTCTGTTAGCATCGGCTACGTCATCCCGGGGGTAGTCATCCCGGTCATTCCGACGTCCCCTACCCTGATTTTTGCGATTAGTGCCACGGTCCGATTCCTCAACGCGGTCGCTGGATCGGCCAGACTCCTGCCCGACCGCGTGCACTTTGCCAGCTGACCGCTTGTCTGTTGCTACCGGAGTTGCCATCACGGTAGATGCTGACGCATCATCCTCCACTCGGATGTGCTCATTGATATGCTGCATTAGCTGGCCCATGGATGTCGGCTGGTGCATGGTAAACGAGTCCCGCAGTCTATGTCCGACCAGGAGACCACGCTTGTATTGTGTGATTGCAAGGTTGACCAGGCAATCCATGATCTTGTTGAAGGTCTCCCAATATCTGGAGTTGTATGCCTCCAATGTGTCACTCGGTTCCATCTTGACACTAAAGAGGTGATCAACTTCCTTTGGTGTTTTGGTGTTGGTTTTGAAGCGCGTCACAAAGGCTTCGGCTAACTGATGCCACCTTTCAATGCTTCCCTCCGGCAACCTCTCGAACCATTTTAAGCCCAGCTCGCCCAAGCTTGACGGGAAAATTAGGCACATAAGGGCGCCATTTCGCCTGTGTCCGGCCATGACCTGTCGGAAGTGGCTTACATGCATATAAGGATCGGTTTTTCCGTCATAGAGCGTGAACTTTGGCTGGTGGAACCCTGCCGGAAGCGGTGTTGTTTCTATCTCCAGGGAGAAAGGAGTGGCACTAAGCCTCGCCAAGTCTGTGTCTAAAAAGAGAGGCGCAGCTAGGCGGGGTGGAGGCATTCCGACCTCTTTACTGGCGTAAACCCCATAGAATAGCCGTTGGAAAGCCGGCACACTCTGAGCTTCCCGCCAGCGAGCCCGTTCCTTCAAGACTGCCCGTAAATCCTCTGAATGAGCAGAATAAGAATACCTCGATGTCGTCGCCGGACGTGAGGGTCGGTAGGTACTATCTTGCGCGCTGGACTTCTCTTCGTGCAGGTCAGAATCTCCAACCTTGTAACTTCTGGTGATGGAAATGGACGCAGTGTGTCGCTGACTCTGACTGCCTGAATGGCGGGGTTGGGTGCGCTCACTGTGGTCTCTCACTCCAGCTACACCCTTCCCTTTAACATGCCGCTTCAGCTCCTCCATCTCCGCCTCCATTCGCCGGATGACGGCATCCTGGTCCCTTAACTTGTGTTCCAGACGTCTGGCATATGATTCTCTCTGCCACCGATGACCGTCTGGACTCCGTGAATGACCATAACTTCTTCCGCGCTTATCCCGCGCGTCTCTTGAATGTCCTCCTAGAGAAGTCTCCAGGTCCGCCATCGGAGGAACGATGGTGGGATGCCCTTCTCTCCGTCTGCCCGACTCCGGGGTAACTCCGTCGACGGCAGACAGCGGAATCTCTTCGTTGTTCACCCAAGACGGTGATCAAACGAGCCTCGAAGACAAGGTTTTGTTTGCAAAATTCCCACAGACGGCGCCAATTGTGCGGGGAGCAAATATTCAGGCAAGCCCGCACTCCTTTCTTCCAAGCTCCGTTTCTATCCGATCACCTGCGTGCACAACCAGCAGTGAGCTACCCGGCGGTATGTGGCCGGAAAACCCCTCTGACGATCAAGTTAGCACACACACCTGAGGATAAAGAGAGTGAGGAGAGAGTCGAGTGTAAGTATTTCTCTTACCAAATGTTCGTGTGTCCAGCATGGGGGGCACAGACTTGCTTATATACCTTCTGCGCCCTAAATCTACTCCCAGTGATCTCTCGACACGTGGTTCTGTTACCCTATCTGTCAGCACAAATCTTGCTGAACATCACTTAACCCGACTGCCAGCCCACTCTTCTGGGAGCTCGGCAGCCGGGCTTCAACATCTCGGCTGTCAACGGCCATGCTGCGATTCATGCCCAGGTGCCCCCCCACAACCGAGCTCCTTTCTAGCCATGCTCTACTGCGTTCCGGCGAAGCCAAGCTTGAGATTAGGCATACCGATCAACCAAAGTCCTTCCTGCCGAGCTTCAGGCATGAGCCTTTACGCCGAGCTATGGATGCGTGCTTTCCAACCGCGCAACGCATAAACCGTGGAACCCTCACACTACAACAAAAAAGGTCTATGGTGACGAAAACGCGTGACGAAAAAATATTTAGTCTCCAAATATGCATGTTTTAGTGATGAAAATAAGATTTCGCTTCCAATTATATTATTTTCAGAGACGAAAACCAAATTTCATCACCAAATGCTTAAAATCAAATAAAATAATAGGTGACGAAAATTTTATTCGTCTCTAAATTTTATTTTTCGTCAGAAAACAATTTCCCGCCTTTGGAAAATTTAGTGGAAGATTTGGCGCCATTTTGGAGACGAAATTTGTCGTCACCATTGTAAAAAATTTTAGAGAGGAAATAATTTCGTCTCCAAATGTATTATTTTTACAGAGGAAAACCAAATTTCGTCACCAAATGCTTAAAATCAATAAAAAATACAAGAAATCTAGGCTATTGTGACAAAATTTGGTGACGAAATTTTTTTTGTCTTAAAATTTAACCCAAAGATGACGAAATATTAATTTTGTCGTTTGTTTTAATTTTTCTCAGAAGTATAGGAGACGAAAACAAAATTTCGTGTGCAAAAATGAGGCGCCAATTTCATTTGCATTGGCGCGAATTATTTTAGCTCATTGGAGACAAACATTTTTGTCACAAAATATAATTTTTTTTGTGACGAACGTAATTCGTCGCCAATAAATTCCATACCTATTAAACGATGTCGTTGCATATTTCCATTTATTAGGCGACAAATATATTTTTGTCTGCGAAGGATAAGTTATGGAAGATGAAAATATTTCGTCACCAATAAACACTCCATCATGCAGACAATGTCATTTCATCTTTCTATTAAATAGGTGACAAATATATTTTTGTTTCAGAAGAATAAGTTGTGGGAGACGAAAATATTTTGTCACTAATAAATTCTAATTGATTGCGTGACGAATATATTTTTCGTCTCATAAGGTTAAGTTGTGGAAGACAAAAATATTTCATCACCAATAGTAAATTCTTTGTTCTGGTATTGAAGGATACAAAAATATTTTATCACTAATCATTTCATCACCAATATTTTAACTGTGACCCCAAGAGATACACTCTGATGCTTATCACTCATTTTCATGTACAAGGACCTTGAAGTCGTGACCCAAGAAAACACTTTCTACAAACCCTCATTTCTCTCTCACACTTGAGTCTACTCCTCTCTCACAAGTATTGAAGTCGTGACACAAGAAGACACTCTGTAAATTATTTCTTCTATTTTGCACTAAAGCCTATCTCTTCTGTCTCACACTTAAGCCCTTCGTGCATGTGTAGACGTCCCCGAACGCCCCGGGAGGAACGAGCTCCCGTTCTGTTCATTTTGGGGTCACTACAGCTCAGGACTCTCAAATTTGTCACGGTTCTAAGTCTGAACCAAAGAGTCCAAATCTGGCAAATCGTTTTGAGAAAACAGATTTTTGAAAGAAGTGCCAAACATGGACTGCTTTGCCAGATACAGAGTCGCCACCTAAATATTTTATTTTGAGGGAATTTAGGAAACCCTGACTCGATGCCAAAAGCCACATGTCTGTCATCACCAAAGTTGCCTCGGCTCGGGAACTTGGATACGATTGGGGAAGGTCACTTCGTGAGCACCCCCGATCGCCCGATCAAAGATCCACCTCTACTAACCATGATATCTATTTTTGAAAACATTGTATGTTCTTATTCCGGTTATTAGCCTAGGTTACTATGTGATGCGCACAGCATACAAGTATAGACTGAGTCGCCTGAATTGGAGACACGTTCTGTCACTCGGAGTACGAAACGTCCCTCGTTTCCCGTGCTTACAATTATGCCCTCGCTGCGAGGTCGAATAAATATACAGTCCCGAATGAAAGATAATATTACAGTCACGATAATATACAATATTCCCTAATTAATTAATAAACATTTACTAAGAAAGCTTATAAAACTGGCACGCCAAAGCAGGCGACTGCCTTGCCTTCTGAAGAATGCCTGTATGTGTGGGCTGCCTTGCAGCGGAGAATCCACCGTGGGGAGATAGCCTCCAAGTTAACTCTGGTTTAGCAGTTATTCTGGAAAGCGTGCCAGACTCCCCGAAAGGGTTGCCTGGCATTTCTTCATTTTGGGCTGGCAAACAGAGAGCAGGAAAGGGGCAGTAGCAATGTATTTTCACAAATATATGCATGCCTCGGATCCTCGTCCCACGCAATTCACGCATAACCGAGGGCATGACCGGACCCGAGGAGTATGTGCATCATTTATATGGGATGAATGCCACATGAAAAACACAACCCACGACCTAAACTCCATCATGGATGATCCGGAGTGTCGGTGAACTGGGGAATTGGAGACACCCATTTCGTCACCCGGAAGTACGAAATGCCTTCGTTCCCCCGGTGCCCGGGCTAACCTCCTCTCCGAAAACCGATGCAAATCTGCATGATATGCATGATGCCAAGTAAGATACAGCCCTAGCATGCACAATGCTATGGAAATCGAGAATGCTCGAAATGCGTGCACACGGCACGAAACCCCGAAAAATGACAGAATGCGGATCTAAGATACAGACGCTAGTTATGGCATATGCTGTAAAAATGGAGATGCCTCGAAATGCGTGCGCACGGGCACGCAAATCGGAAAAAAGAAACATACCAATGCGATGGGCATGCGAAACCATGATATTGGGCCTTATACCAACATGAGAGAGCCTTCAGCCAACTCACATCAAGAAAGCCGGTGATGAAATGAAGTGCCTCGAAGTGCATGCACACGGGCACGCAAACGCGAGGCAATGGCATATGCAATGCAATGGCATGGAAATGGCATATAGATGCACATGGATTTTATACTACTGAGAGAGCTAACAGCCCACTCACATAAGAGCCGGTGAATGAAAAATTGAAGTGGCCTCGAAAATGCGTGCACACGGGCACGCAAACCGAGCAATAGACATATGCAATGCAATGGCAATGGAAATGGCATATGCAACATACCCTAATGGAATTCAAAGCACTGAAAATGTGGGGAAAACAGACCGAAAGAGGCGAAAGCACACCCATGCACGGAATTTTCCCGAAATGCAAATTAAGGCGCATAGAATGAACTTACAGCTATACAAAGCAATGCATAATTGGTACATGGAATGAAAAGACAGAAGCGAAGACAGCCCAAATAAGCCCCATTTTAAACTATAAAAACTGGCCAACACAGCAAGCAAAGATAAGGGCAAAATTAGCATGCGAAAAAATGGCCTAAACATGGGATTCAGAAGCACCTCATAGCTGCTGTTCCCTCAAACCAGGTTAGGACCCTTCACCAACATTTGAATAGGGACAAAAATAAGCAAACTTTCAAGAACTGTAAAACTCAAAAACACACATAGATAACGGCTAAAAGTTCTTTGTGCAAAGAAAATGGACCAAAAGCGTGGCCAAAGAGGCAAGTGGTATATGCAAACCCAAAGCTGAAAAGTTCCCTTCTACACATTGAAGAGGACCAAGAATAAGCAATTTTACACGAACTACTAAAATCCCCAACAGTATACCAACATGCTAGAAATGCGATGCAACAATTGAGGCTCCAAAAATAGGCTTAACATGAGTATGCAAAATATTTCCACAGAAACGGCAAAAGACCCCTTATGAAACATGTTAAGAAGGTCAAAATAGGCCATCTCTTAGGTCCGTAAAAAAGACGAAGAGAGAGAGAGAGCATTGGATAGGCTGCCAAAGCATGCAAAAATGGGGACCAAAAGAGAGATATAACATGAAGTGACATATGGAGGTCAAACAGTGATATCCGTACTTCAAAATGTTGCAGAGGGGGCTCAAATAGCCTATTATCAGTTCACAACATGCTCCAAAACAAATCACACACAAGCTAAAATATCATTGCAAGAAAAGACATTTTAGAGGGATAATGAGCAAGTGCAAGATGGAGGCTCGAAAACAGGGTTGAAGCCCTTTTAATTGACATGAAAATGAGCTCAAAAGGAAGACAACTTTCAGTTATGGCCGGAGCTCAAAACAATAAGCATGTAGGGCTTACCAAAAGATACAAGAAAATGGGCCAAAAATGGGGAAAAATGCAACTCACCCTTGAAGACAAAGCTTTTGTTGCCTTCTTGGACCAAATTTGTTTGCCTCTTAGCTGCTGGAATTCCTCCCCTTGCTACTGGAATGGAGTGGTGGTGGTAAGAGCTTGGTGGTGTAGAGAAATGGTGGTTGGACTTGTAGGTTTTTTCAAGAAATGAAAGAGGATGGAGAGGGATGTTGTGTATCAAGCCTTGAGAGCAAAATTTTCCAAAACCCCTAAATGTGATGCCACCCAGCTGGGTTATATGACCCAAAAAGGGGGTGTAAAGTGGGGGAAAAGGAGGCCCAGACTTTTCCCCACAATAATATCCCCCGGATATTTGATATTTTCTGGGGGAAAGGCGCTACACAGCTGTAAAGTGGAAGAGAGAGCGAAACATGGCCGGCCACTATTTTTTGCGTGCCAGGGTGCCGCCGGCCCACATCCCCTAAGCCGGCGCTAGGGTCAAAAGGGGTCAAGTGTGAAATATTGGCGCCACCACATATGGTGTCCTCCCATGCCTCCCTCTTCACAACCTGGGTTCGAATTTGAAAACTGTAAAACAGGAGAGAGAATAGGGCCACTTATAGAGGGGTTCAAAAGGGTCAATCAAACATTAGTACCCGGACCACAACTGTTTAGGGTCCCTCCATCGTGTTGTCATCACAAATATGTGGTTCAAGTTCAAGAAAAAGGGCCCGGGTTGTTCAAAATTAGCTCGGCAGTGAGAAAAACGGGCCGTCCGAGGGCCGCCGGGAGGACGTAAAAAAAAACTGGTTGTGAAA
>NW_021034048.1:0-13138 GCF_004153795.1 Camellia sinensis
CAAATTTTGGTTTTCCAGAATTGAGTTTTGTGTTCCAAAGCATGAATTTCAACCCCAAAAGCTTGCATGGCTGATAAAACACATGAGGAAACTCTTTGTAAACATGAATACTTGATAATATCAAACCATAGTCCCAAATCTTTTTTAATTTTCCAAACAAACTCAAAACTCTTATAATCTTGCCATGCATGTAATGAATTCCACTCATTTCCTTTCAAAACATGAATATATGAGATGATAATGTAAAATCATGAAGAATCCTATAAATTAACATGTATAAACTCCATGCATGTATGAATGTTGAAAATCAAGCTTGATGATGACGAAGTTATGCATGCAGTCCCAATTTAGCTCTTGTTTTCTAAATTTATGGTGATTCTAGCATTTCCTTCTCAAATTCATGCATGTGATTCTATAACTTTATGAATTTAACTCTACATGGAGCATTTACAAGGATTACGGATATAATTCACACTAGAGCTTGAATTTGAATATTAACTTGCTTAATTCCTCCAATTTTCCTTCAATCTTCACAATTCTTCTCTCCTCTCTTCTCTAAAACTTGAGCTCTCAACTCTCTTTACAATTTTTAGCCCGAAAGTGTTGAAGAAAATGAATCATTAGGCTTATATCACCTATATATATTATATATATTATAGGGTAGATTAAGTTAGGCTATCAAGTGGGATTAAGGCTAATTAACTTAGCTTAAGTCTAATTAATCCTAATTAATTCTAATTATTTTTGGTCTAATCAAATTTTAATCAACCTACCATATGATTCTAAATATTTCAATTAGCCTATTGAACTAGTCAATTTTAGTTTCTGAATTCCGTTAAGGCTTCCAATTTCTGATTCAAAGTAAGGAATTAAACAAGATATTTTATATACAAACAGATAAGCACAACATTAACACATAATCATGCAAACTCTCTTAGTAAAATAATATGCATGTTGGGATCGTATAGTTGCAAGGCCGAGAGGGTAGGCATCGTGTGGCTGAGGGTAGTGTACTAATGGGGACAATATGGGTTTCGTCGGCGAAGCGGACGAAGAGGGGGAGCTGACCCTGATTTCTTTCTTGTATTTCTCTTTTTGGTATATTTCTTTTGCTTTGTAGTTTGGAATATCATGTTATAGTCTTAGATAGGTTTTTGCATAAAACTTTTGTAGCACTTTTGATCGGGAAGTAATGAAAGAAACACTTTTGTTTTTGGACCATATCAAATGTTTAAGCATGCATGGCACTACACAAGAGTTTTATTTTTATTTTGAATTGAGAACGGTTGTACTTGGATGTGTATGAATGAATCTGATATTGAGCCCACGACTAACCAAAACACAAAATACAACTTGATAAACACATAACACAATAAAAACAACCTACACATACCTATTTACACCTACTCGGATGGAAAAGACTTAAAACAAGACCTGAAACAAAATGTATAAACTAAACTACAAAACCACACTATTCTTGTAATTCTTAGGGTCGGCCAATCACAAACTTGGCCGACCGAGCCAATCCTGGCTGGTCGGTTGAAGGTTCCAGCTGGACAGTGGGATACAATTGTCAAGCACTCATGCAACCTTATCTCTTTAAAAGGTGGCTTGTGATTGCTTATTCACCCAGTAGTGGAAGACTAAAAAGTTTTTTCTGCAAATGGAGGTTCCTACTATGGCTAGGCTCCAAGATTGGATAGCCTCTTTGGATGGCACCGATAAAGTGAATTTCGCGTAATTCAGCCTTAATGCCCTTTTTCCTCTGAGTCGCACTCTGCTCCGTCTTCTTTTTCTTCAGGTCGCAGTTTATTGTTAGGATCCAATTACCCATGTATTCCACTTCGGTATGTAGGAGCTCTGCCCGATTATTGAAAAATTCTAAGCATTAATAGAGCTTTCCCAGGATGAAGAAATCATACCTCAGCCTAATTTTAGCCATGCTCATTCCTTAGCCCGGATGTGCGGTTTATCTATGAATGAGGCTTGATCCTTAGCTCTCAATGAGGGTTTGGATGTGTTCAAATTGATTCACATATTTTCTATTGTTGGAGATAGGAGTGATCCTATTTGGTGGGCGCGTCGTCAGCGCATGTGTCTACTCTCATACTTCTTGCTTGCCCCTAGTGGTAATAGGATGAGCTTCAAGGTTATCGAGGTGGCCCAAAGATTGTGGGAGGGTTAGAGTTGCATGGGCTTAACATTAGTTGAGACTTTGATGGGTTTAGATGTATTCCATAGACAATAAACGTTTCAGTTTGCAGGGAGTCCACTTTTTTTTCAGGTACTATTTCTCACCATTTCTTACTTTATATTTCTCACATCACTCTGGCTCTCTTCACTTGATTTTTTCTCGAAAATCCCTTCTCATTTTTCTTGCTCAACGCAAATCTCTCTATTATTTAATCTCTCTTATTTTTCATCCCTCCCTAGGTATGGTTGATGGATAAATTGAAAGTAGTGGCTCCCTGTGCTCGATACTCAAGTAGGAAATACCTTTTCACAGCCCGGACAATAAATTTTCCTTCAGAGAGCTTGTGGTACTACTGGATATGCAATAGAGCTGCAGCAGACATTGCTTAGCGTTGCCCCTAGCTAGATTTGTCTCCAATGACATACAATATGCTCCGCCAACTGGGTGTGCAATTACTCATCCTGACACACTGCGTCTTCTACTTCCCTTTTCAATTTAGGCGACAGTTTGAACATGATCTGACCCGCCCTACTAATGAGATTGAATAACTAACTTCATTTTCGCTCTGGGCTAGACAACTTCCACAGTATGCAATTTCCTGGAGGACGAGGGAGCTCTTGGATCCTGTCGGAGTTTTCAATCATGCCCTTTCCCGTGAGTGCTTGCTTGGGCATGAGGAGGAGGCTCAGATAGACGCATCGCTGGTGGTAGAATCTTCTGATGTTGATGTGGGGAGAGGATCATAGACTTGACTCGACTATGCCCTAGTTTATTGCTTTGACCTTAGTTTTTACGATGTAAAATGCTTTAATTAATATGGGAGTTAGCTTAAGCATGTTTGTTCCACTTTTGTTTTGAAAACATGTAAGAAAGATTTTGGGTATTTATAGACACCCCATTTTTTATGGCCCTTCAAGACTTGGGTGTTCTTGCAGGTACATCCGATGATGAGTTTGGTTGCTCGCCGAGCACTCAAAGTCCTCAGCGAAACACCACAGGTTTGAACTTTCCAAACCCTGCACCCTTTTTGTCTCCTTTTTGGACCATGTCTTGGCCTTTCTTCCCTGTAGTCTTTGGTGGCCTGCTGGCCATCTATAAGGGCTGTCAGCCAGGGCTTTTGGCCTGCCAACCATTGATGTGCCTTGCCAGTCATCATGATGGTCGGCTAGCCACCAGTGTTTTCTGCAGATATTTTGTGCCAGTTGTGTCAGCTGGTTGCACAGAGGCTTGCATCTTCACACACGTGGAGGGCTGGATCTCTTTGTATGGAATTCATATTTTCTAGATATATGGAGGCCTTCTCTCATGTTTTGAGGTTGGAAAAATTAAGACTCAAATTTCTCTCTCTCTCTCTCTCTCTCTCTCACATTTATTTACATCTTCGCCTACTTACACTACACTTTTGCACATTAACCCTTAACCAAAAGTGATCACCTTTGACCTGAGGTTGTTTGAGGGCCTATTGGAGCTCTACAAGTTGTTTTTGGCTTGAATTGTTGCTTTGAACCACTCTTCTCTTCAAGAGGTATAATACTAGTCTTTAAAGCTTGCTTTGCTTACTTGTATTTCCATCTTTTTCCTACTATTATGGGCTGGTTTTGAGCTAAAAAAAAAATTTGTTTTCATGGGCTGAAATTGGTGTTTTGGGCCATTAAAGGTTAGAGGGTGGTTCATCCCTCTTTATTTCTTGTCATTAAGGCCTTTGTACCTTTGTTTCCCATTATAAAACTAACTTTTTTTTGGCCTTTTAATCACTAAATTTCAGAGGTTTTTCAGTGGCAAAAAACTCATTTTGAAGTCCAAATTTGGAGGGGTTAGCCTCCTCTTCTTGTGTCTTGTTTGCATGAGCTTCATATGTTAGCATGTTTTTTTAGCTAAGCTTAGCTTAATTCTAGTACATTTTTGCCTCTAAAATAGCCCACTTTAGCTCTATTTTGGGCTGTTTGGGTCAATTGAGTCTTGTTTTGCATGGTTGTAGTGTAATAATCCTTACAAGCTTAGTGATTTAGGCTCTAGACACCTTCTTGTTTGAGTTGATAGCATTTGTTTATGCTTTTATCACTCATTTTCAGCACTTAACCATCTCTGCAACCTCCGTCCTTTCTTGGTTTTATTTTTGCTTTGGAAGTGGTTCAAACCATTTGCTTGTTTAAAACATGAAATTGAGGTTTTGTGCTTAATGGTTTAATCCCTTTGGGGGTTCATTACCAATGGCATGAAGTCTTTTTCATGCCTAAAACAACCTTTGGTTCAAGCTTTCTTTCCACTTAGAGGACTTAATTCACCATTTGGACTTAATATGATTAAAGGATGGTTGGTAACTAAAATATGCAAACAAAATTGATAAGTAAAAGAGGCAAGATAAGCATCTATTTGTGTTGCATTTGCATGTGTACAAATCGGACGTTAATTTGAACATAAGGAAAATGAGACATTTCATACTCAAAAGTGATGAAATGTGCCACTTTCCTAGGTCTCCATTGCCCTTGATCATGCATGATAGAGTGGTGGTTCTTGAATGTCTTGTTTTGCATTTATTGAGCTTACACACCTTGAAGCACAAGCCATCATGCAATGAAATTGCTTTGATTGGTGGTTTGAGATTTAAGTTCACAATTCCTTGGATTTGTCTATGAAAATGAGAGGTGAATTGTGCAGGCAGCCCTTGGAAAAACCCTTTTTTTGCTCTGTTTGTGCTCTGTTGCAGCATCAAGATCCAATGCATTAGTGGCCGGCAATGCATAATCAGTGGCAGACAGTATACTATCAGTGGCCGGCAAACCCCCCTTTTTGGCCGGCAGAGGGCCAGCATCAGCCATCCATGGCCAGCAGGTCATTGATGTGAAGCTCAGTTGATTTTGATAAGATGGAGCAGAAAGATTCTGGAAATGCTCAACCCTGCAAACAGAGGCTCTCAAGAGCAAAACGGAGGTCTTTTGGGGCCAAAACCGAGCATGTGCATCTTTCATTTCCCGAGGCGGAGCAGTGGCAACATAGTTTAATGTCTTACATGCTTAATTCGTGTGCATTTGTGTTGTAAATTAATTAATTAGTTTACTAGTTAGTTAAAGTGTTATAATAATTAGTAATTAGCTTAGCTTAGTTGCTAGTTAGTTAGCTTAGTTTGTTCATTCGGACCCTCCTTCGCGAGGGCGTAATGTTGTAATAAGTGTGCATGTGTGCTTGTATGTCTTCCAACCCCACGTCTTTCTCCCTTTTATTTACCCACTTTTGATGGTTAGATTAGGGACATGTTTCAATTAGCATGCCTTATGCTTGCATCCATTCATTTGTATTGCATGCACCGAGGCTCGGCGCATCATTCTAACTGCATTGTTATTTCAATACTTCTTTGAATACGTGTTTAACCGCATGTTGTTCAAATCGATTCATATGTCATATTAATAGCCGAGCCTATTAATTGCATTATTGCATGTGTTGCATTTGGCATCTTAACATAGTTAGGATCATGCATCTTTCTAACTAGTTTCTGTTTTGGCTTGGAGTACTCAGTGAGCTTTAGCATACTCTCATAAAGTGTGAATGTTGCCATGATTAGCATGCTTGCTATGAGGCTATGTGCCTAAATGCTAAACTGCATGAATGCCTGTGGATGAAGGCTTCTTGTTTGAATTGGAACGATTGGCAAATCATGTTTTAAGCCCACTATGTTTGGTGGCAAATCAGCAAACTTTTAAGCCTACTTGAGGTCGCAAATTCAAACCATTTTCATAAACAAACATGAGTTGAATTGTTCCAAATTAAGCAAACTAGTCTATACTTGATTGTGCGCATCACATAGTAAAGCTAGTCTAATAATCGAAACAAGAACACTTAATGTTGATAAAAATCATATCATGATTAGTAGAGGCCGATCTTTGATCGAGCGAGGGGGGGTGTTCAATTCATGACCTTCCCCTCTCGTACCCAAGTTCTCGAGCCGAGGCAACTTTGGTGATGACGGACACGTGGCCTTCGGCACGAGTCAGGGTTTCTTAAATTTTCCAAAATAAAAAATATTTAGATGGTGACTCTGTATCTGGCAAAAAGGGTCTAATTTTAGCATTATTTGATTTAAAATCGATTTTTCAAAAAGATTTGCCAGATTTGAACTCTTTGGTGTTTATCAATTTCACATTGCACTTGTGAGATTAGATTCAGAACCATGGGAGTCCGAACTGTAGGGCTTTCTTTCAAACCTTCCGAAAAGGGGCGCGAAAAAGCCAAGCCACAGTATTGAAAAGCTTCCTCTCAGGCCTGATGAAAGGTTTAATTTGCCAAAAGATATTTGAGAAAATCAGTCAAATTTTGTTAAACAAACCACCACATTTCGCAAATAGCGATTACTCAACACTACTGAAAAATCACCCTGAAACTACACGATCTCGAATCAGATTCTCTGACTGGACTCTTGCAAACCTCTTCAAACCATTGTGCACCAATTGGTTCTACTATGCAAACCTGTTTACTATAGAAAGCAGCCTAGATCAACCGGATCTGAATCGGAGTAAGGAAGAATAGAATCTTGCTAACCACAGAACATGGACAACTGAATTGAAACCAAATGGTTAGGGGTCCGAATTCAAATGATAGTGTCCTTACTGTATCCAAGGGATGGGGATCGGCCTTTAACGTAGTTCACAGTTAAGGTGTTCACTCTATATTGTACTCTCTCATTTTGGCTCTAATTTTGACCAAAGCCCGCTTTCGGTTCAACATTGTGGCTCCACTTTATTTATTTGCTCCTTTTTAGCTTGCTCTAACACTTTTGCCTGGTCGCACTCTGTTGAGAGTGTTTCGCCTAGCTAGCCTCTCGAGGAATAGATATTTCTTTAAATTGTCCATGTAATACGGCTGTAAAAACTTCAAATCCATCCAAATCCATCAGAAATAACGTCTTCTTTGAGCATAATCACTTGAATGAGTAAGGACCAGTATTGCCTTAAACTTGCCTGCGAAATTAGCATGCTTCACCGACACGCTCTCAGATTCCAGATACTTCGACATTAAGACTGGTCGTTTCGAGTACCCTGTATATGGTAATTCGTTGTGTCTAACTTGACTCTAGAGTGACTTTGTGACACTCACTGCTAGCGTGTCCTCTGAATAGTTTAGCTTAGTTTTCATCAGTTAACACACTCTTTCGGAATCGAATATATGAATGTAATCAACCTCCACATCTTGACATCACCATATCGTAACGGGAAGGTACCTATCTCAATCGGTAACACTGCCTCCATCCATAGACCAAGAGATAAGGGTTGCCAAGTACGATTGTTCCGAATGAGAGGTCCGTAGCCCCAACGCGAAGACGGTAGCTTAGATCGGGCCATCCCTTTAGAGCCATTTGTTTCTAACATCTGTTTCTATAGAGGACATTTTTTTTTGCAGCTTGTGACGATTCCATTGGTTGTGTGGCCTATAGTTGATGACTGTGAGAGGCACATATATTTTTAGAGATAATCATTCTCCCCTGAAGTGTGAATCCGTTATCCGACAACAATTTTCGTTTGGAAACCCATATCTATAAATGTTGGTTTTCTGGATGACACTTGGCCATGTGTGTACGTTTCCAACATGAATAATGACTGTACTTCTAACCGACTTGGAAAAATAATCGATTGCTTCCAGGATAACTCATGTCTATTGACCCTTTTGGTTATTGCCACAATGATGTCAATTTTCCAAACTGAAAAAGGCCATGGCGAAGTCATGTTGTACAATTTTGATAGTGAAATATTCATGCGATTGGCGTGAATTGACATTTGTGGCATCGCCGACAAAGGTGGCACAATCATTTCTATTGTCAACTAGTAATATCCTTGTCCTAAGGATTTTCATTGCTAACATTATACCATTCATATGAAGCGCCACGTTCCCTCCATGGATAGCTTCCATGATGCGCTTTCGCTTCATCTTCTACCCACACACTATGCATTCCTAGATGACCGCATTCTATACAACTTGTCCCACGAGATTGAATTAAGTGGCCAAACGGCTTATCCCCCTTTTGTCCTTAGCATTTGCTCCTTGTGGGTATACTTCTGTTTCTAGAAAGTTCCAAATATCAAAGTACAAAGGACCCTCATTTTGCTTCTTCTTACACAAAATCATCTCTGCACGCTAGTGTGTATCTCTGCTCCATGATAATCGGAATGCATGCTCACCGCCCATCAGTATGTCCACATCGAAGCTAAAGTTGCCAGGAATCAGTAAGAACCTATGTTCTCCCCTCACCAAATGTGTAAATGTCAATCGTTCGATACTCAGAATTAGCAATATATCTAAGGTCTAATGATGACTTTCATTTCTCTTCCTTCACTTTCTGATCCCAATTGCCTTGAGACACAACCAGGTTTGAATCTCTACTTACATCCAATCTATTGCCCTAGTTCCAAAGGCTACTTCCATTTCGACTATGCATGCCTCCAATTTTGCCTGATGTTGGATACCTTAAACCGAAGCTTAAAGGCCAAGGGCATGTGGGAATCATTAGGTGTTATGAGCAACACTCCTATCCCATATCCATACTAATTGTCAGCTCTAATCAAAATATAACTTCTAAGTATCTTCTTCTAATGGTAGATAGATTCTCTTCATCTAGGAATTTCGTACTCCCCGTCTTATTCCCCATTGATTGGGTGGTTTGTCCACGAACTCGTTTTGGTCTCTCCTTTGACAAATTTGCAAGTTAAATATCGAATGATCGAACCAGAAAGCAAAGCAGCCATCGAGCTAGCCTACGGTAAGCTTGGTCTCTCAAAGAGATATTTGATGGGATCTAACTTGAAACTAGGATTACCAAAGTGTGCTATAATAGTGCCTCAACTTTCTGGCGACCACACCAGGCTAGACAAGACCTTTCTCAGAGGGGTGTAATGAATTTACATATCCCAACATCTTCTGCTCAGATAATATGGCATTATCCACCTTCTCTTCCGATTTTGTGCTAGCATGCAGCCCACAGTAAACTCAAACATTGAACAGGCACAAGATATAATGGTTTTCTGGCTCAAGGGGTGTGACAACACGGGCAGATTCTAACAGATATTGTTTGATTTGCTCAAACGCGTAATTATAATCGATCATTGTAGACATCCCATTTTAGCTGGCCCTAAGCTTGGGCATTTTTTCCGAACACCTAATGATGAAAGTAGAATATGTTATCTTATGAATTCGTTAGCAGGAGAGCCGGGTTCAAGTTTTAATCCAACTTAACAACTCGTTTTGGCCAAAATATTGTAGACCTTTTTTAAACCCTTTTAAATATTCCACAAAGGTCCGAGGCTCACATTTTGAAAATTCAAGTGTATATTTTCTTGTAAATTGAGCAAGGAAAATAGAAATGAGTGGAAAATGAGAATTTTCTGGAAAAAAAAAAAAAAAAAAAACCCTATTTATCCTTCTAAAAATGTCTGGCAACCTTTTTTGTCTAGCCAGATGAGTTTTTCGGGGAAACAAAGCAGATTCAGAAAATTTGGCATTTTCTCCAAATTTTACACAAATATCTTAGATATTTTGCCTTAGGCTTTCTTTGAAAGTTTCTCAGATATTTTTATTTCTCTCAAAAGTCTATAAATACACATCTCCTTTTTCATTTCGAAGGGTTACAAAATTTCGTTTACACTACACCTCATCTTCAACCTTCTTATCCCTTTTCTTCATTGCTTCTTCACTAATACACCATCTAAAACTCCATTAAAGCTAAGATTAAGTTGAGAAATATTTCTAAAAGGTTACAAAATATTTCTAAAGGCTAAACAACTTGTTTACACCCATCTCTTATACTTCATCTTCAACCTCCATTTCTCATACACCAACCATCAAAACTCCATTAAAGCTTGAGTCCAAGCTTCTTGCTAAGGATCCTAAGAACTATAAGCCATATCTAAAGGACCTTGAGGGTACCAAGAAAGAGTTTGACAACCAAGAAGTTCACCCTCTTTCAAGAAGAGGTGAAACTTTTGAACATTTTCTCATATTTTCTCTCTTATTCTCCATTTATAAGGTTTGTGCTTCATTATTGGCTTGTTGTATTCATGTGATGGGTTCTCATGGATGTGGAGGGAACTAGGATGTAGCCACCTATCCATTGAGTTGATTGTTCGTTTTATTTCCTTATGCTTTTGTACTCTTTTCTTGATTTCTAGTGCTTTAGTTCCTTGTCATTGTATATAGATGTGATACTTGGAACCTTGTGGATATAGAGGGAGTAAAAAGTAGCCACCCATCCACAAGTTTGATTATGTAATGTAATTTCTTTCATTTTATACACTTTTTCATCACATATCTCACCATCTTAACATATTGGCCCATATGCTTCAACCCATGCTCAATCTTAATGAGTAGTGGAGGTTTACTCATGGGGTTAGTTGGATGATTTTTGGGATTTAATGTTGAGAAAGTGGTTGGTTTTCATTTTTATTGATTTTCCTTGGATGTAAAGTGAGGGGTTTTATGTCAAAAGTGTTGAATACTCCCTTCTCAATCATTTGTGAGTATGAAAAAGAGTGGAAACACCCTTGTTTCATTGAATAGGATAGGAGTTATCAATATTCTTTGATGAATCTCTTACTTTGAAGCAAAGCTTCCACTAAGAAATGATTTGTATTAATCTAGCTGTCCACTTAATAGTATGAATTTGGGTATTAATTTGCCCTTGTTCACGCAGAGAAGATGTAGGTTCTTATCCATTTATTGGGCTTGAACTTGTTCTTGATTTAATCCTTTGAATTTGTTTTCTTTTAGCAAAATATCTGTTGTATATATCTATTTGTATCATTGTTGGGGGTTGTAGCCCATCTACCTCTTCCTTAAGTGGTTTCTATGAGTGGAGGAGGAAGAAGGGATGAATACCCCTTTGAAGGTATACATGGCTTCTGACCTGGAATCCTTGCATAAATCCAAATTCTGCTCAAAGGAGAGGTTCGGTCGACCCATATTCTGCTTAGTCGGTCACTTTTGTCCATGGTCGGCTAAATTCTCCCAAGAACAGAGCAGACAACTTCAGAGGGTAGTCTCCTGGGTGGTTTTTGATTTGCTAGTTGATTTATTCTATTTTATTTAGTATGATTTGTTAGATTCAGCAATAATTAGGCTGAATAAATTCATTGTTGTAATAACTCCTCTAACCCCACTTCTTTTCTTTCTTTTATTATTTATTCAAGTGTTGTAATAATCTCTCTCTCTCTCTCTCTCTCTCTCTCTCTCTCATTTCTTATTCAAATTGTTGTAATAATCTTCCAACCCCCACGTCTTTCTATATAAACATCATATTTTATTTATCATATCCATGCCTTGTATCCATTTTTGATGCATTAAGATTTGGCCAATTTGCATCTGTGGATTTTTATCAATTCTTATATGCCTTTGTGCGCTAATTCATGCCTTGAGATGATTCATGTATCCAATGTTAATAGCTGAATCATTAGTTGCATTCTGTGTATGTATTGCATTTGATATTTGCATATAGAATCATGTATATGTTTATAACATATTATTTTTGGCTTATCACGAAGGAGTACTAGGTGAGCATTCTATAGTTTTAGCATCAATTTTATGAGTGTTTTGTTTTACAATGAAAAATCTAAATTGAGCTATATTATTGTATGAAAATTCTGTATAATTTTTTAATTTGTATATCATCTCATTATAATTTTAGGTAATTTTATTTACACCATTTATTTTCTTTGTACCCACCATCTTTAATTTTTTTTTTTACATATATTACAATTTTGTTCCTCAAACATAGTACTCTTTTGGACAAAATCCTAAACTCCAATTTCTTAGTACATAATATAATAGTCACCACTCCAATCTACCACCCACTACTACACCTGCGACTCCGGTACTTCTCCCTTCCCATACTTTTAGATGCCACCTTTTATTTCCCAGTCTTCATTGCCCGACACCCTAGATCTTTCTGTTGTTGTGGAAGGTGGAGCTCATGGAGGTAGGGGTTGCAATGGTCATGGGTGGTATATTTAGGGTTGCAATAGGTAACAGTTGTTGTGTGGGGGCTATGGGGGTGGTTGATCAAGAGTAGGGCAACTATGGGGGCGAGACAGCAAGAAAAGATGGAATGGTGGACAATAGTGATAGTGGTTAGGGTTATGGTTTGTTAGAGAAAATGAAAGTATTTTGGTATTATTTTAAAATTAATGATGTGTCTTGAGACAAAATCAAAAATTGGAATAGGACTATGCAAAATATCATCCAATCCACACTGATTTGCTTGCTAATCGTGGGTTGATTTGATTCGTGATTTGGAATTTATAATCTGATATCAAAACCATCCCACCCAACTATATTTGATACGTACATAATTTTCTTACTTCCATTGAAGTATCAAAAAAAAAAAAATTAGTGTGAGAGAGATCTAAGACGTAGAATTTAGTGCAAATTAGTGTTATATATATACAAAGGAGAATTACATCCCAGTGAAACATAAATTGTTTTTTTGCACAAACATGGAGGGGTGCAACAGTTTTTCACTTGCACTCCAACACATAATGACTTACACCTCACATGTTTTTGTAATTTTTTTTCTCTGTCCCACTGTACTGTAATTATCCTTATATATAATAATATATAAAATCAGTTAGTGTTAGTTATATGAAAAATATTATGCAAATTAATGTTTTATATTATTTTTCAATCAACTAATAGGTTGAAACGGCCCAAATATCAATATGGTTACAAATATTAAATTTATCAATTCGCCATTGACGATTTAAGTTTAATTTTATCTTCAAACCAAATCGAATCTCACCATGCAAACCCCTGATGTGAATTAGGGCTGGTCCTGAGTTTTGTTGGGCCCTAGGCAAACTCCAAAATGGGACCTCTATACATGTTTAAATAAATTGTTCGTAAAATAATATGTATGTATATTTTTTGTTATTTGTTAATATTCACACAAAGTTTTCTTGCATATATATTCAC
>NW_021034049.1:0-10441 GCF_004153795.1 Camellia sinensis
AATTAAAAAACAACTCTACACTCAGATCGTCAACCAAACGTCATAAACACACAAACTTAAAATATTTTCAATTTTAATTTTTTATTTTATTTTAATTTTTAATTTTATTTTTAAATATTTAATAATGTAAATAATCTAAAAATTCGTTGCAAAAATTTAAAATTATAAATATTCAAAAAATTTAAATCGTTAAAAATTTAAATAATTTAAATATTTCAAAATAAATTTAAATAAAATTTTAAAATGTTAATATTTATTTGAAAACAACTCGACACTCAAATCGTAACCAAACAATAAACAAAACTTAATTAATTTTTTAATTTTTTATTTAATTTGAATTATTATTTTAAATATTTTAAATAATATAAATTAATCTTAAAAATTTACCTGGCAAAAATTTAAATAAATATTTCAAAAAATTTAAATCGTTTATAAAATTTAAATAAATTTAAATATTTTCAAAAAAATTTTAAAGATAATGAAATGTTATATTTTCATTTTGAAACAACTATCTAAGCATTTAATCGGTAACCAAACACATAAAATAAACTTAAGTTTTAATAAATTAATTTTTAAAACTCATAACCACAACACGTAGACTCGAAACTCTATTACTACTTTCACAACTCATACACTCAATCATAACCAAATAAATAACAAAAATTAAAATAATTTAAAAAATATTTTATAAATAAGTTTGAATTTTTTTTAGAAAATATTTTAACAAAAAAACAAGGAAACATCTTATTTTAATTTTTTTTTCCACTTTCTTTGTTTTTTCACTTGGGAAAAGTGATTTTTTTGGAGAAAAAAGTTTTTTTTTTTACTTTCATGCGTTGAGGCGTTGCCATAATTTAATGTGGGGTAATTTCGTAAATTTAACATACCCTTGATTGTTGCCCAGCACCAAAAAAACTTTTTTTGTCTCACTTGGCTAATAACCCTATATTTGTCCTCACTGGCTAAAATAGGCCCACATTTCCTTCCCAAAACGGTGCCTTTTTCAGTTTGTTAGAGTTTTTTTTTAATTTTTTTTTTATTTACGAGAGAAGTATATAATAATTATGAATAAAAATATATTTTATGCTTATTTAATTTTAATATGTTTTATTTTATTTTTATAATTATTGTAACCCCAACATAAAGTCAAATCGAAGGCTATTGATTAGGATCTAATTAAGGTTTAGAGATGATTACTTAGTAGAAATTTAGTTTATATATATATTTTTTTTTTAATTTACGGTGCAAATTTTTTTATTTTACTTTTTTTAGATGTTGAATTTTTTTGAATTCGCTCTTGTCATTATATAACAAATGTACATATATGGTGTCACATTAGTATATTAGATTAAGTATTTCAATACAATTATACTTATTTTGATTCTCCACCTATTATATAAAATACAAATTATTTAAATATTTAAATCTTTAAATTATATCATATAATCTATTAATTATATTAATTGATATACTAATTGAAACATTAGTATATTATTCTTATAATAATCAACATCACCATTGGCATTATTATATGTATTATATATATAGAACTTGCATGTTATTATTATTTTTTTTGAGGTCACACATTTTATATTAGTTAAAATATTAAATGGGAGAATGTAAGTTTGGTGGAGGGAAAAATATATTTACAAAAAAATTTAAGAACATCAGAAATATAAATTTAAATTAATACTATATAATATATTATTTATTTTATTTAAATTATTTTTTTGATCGCACTTAGGCTTATTTACTTATAAAATTGACCAATTTTATCTTACTTTCAAATAATAAAGAGATTGGTGGTGTCACATCACACCGTGTCAAACGATGCGGACATAGGCACACGTATGATGTAATGTTCTTGTTCACTATTTATACATAGTCTACATATATATTTTATTTTGCAAAAGATCACTAGCTTCTTCTTAAATTGGGTATAAATAATTTTAACAATATTATATAATTTTTATGTAGTTAACTCCAATTCATTTTACTTAAAAAAAAATTGTTGTGTTCTGAACATGTTACTTTATTTTTATAGATAAATATTAAACCACCTTTATGAAAATTTGTTTAAAAAAACAAACTATCCTTCTATCAATTCTTGAAATAATATCCTCCCTTGAAATTTCAACTTTTATTAGAAATAATCTTTATTAATAACTCAATTTGAATTAACATTTTTAATTTTTTGAAAAATATAGTCTAAGGTCCTCCCATTTTTTAGTAATTGGAAGAGATCCACAATATTTTGTAATGATGTAAGGTTTCTTCAACCCCACACCCATATATGCCTAGAAATTTGATCTTCTCAAATCAAACTGCCGTCTTCCTCTCTCTCTACTCTTCCACTCTACTCCATCGCCGAGTTCATCGTCGATCATCGTCTTCTCCAATCTCTCTCCTCCATAAACGAAGCTCAAAGCATTCCAAAAAAGGAAGACTAATGAAGAAAAAGCTGGTCTCCAAGTCTGGCACCGCCCATTAGATATCAGACGGCTTGGTTTAAGGCAGGTAACATCTGTATGAGGACATGGAACCATGGATTTGTTTGTAATGTTCATAGAAGAATTTCATTGAATGGAGCAATTATGGATTATTTCAAGCGATATTGGTATCTAGAAAAAAATAGGTTCATGGATACTATCCTTCCAAGACTCTTGCCGCTGCAAGCAGAGACGTGGAGCTATTGGAATGTTTCACCATAACCAAATGAAGCTTAGGTTTGCTAAATGATTAATATTCTGGTGTTTTATCACATGTGATTGGTTGGTTGATAAGTTGGGTACTAAAGTGCCATCCGTTTCTTCTGGCTTGAATGAGTATTTAGGGAAAATATGATTTGCACGGATAATGGAAGGATGAATAGATGAGTGGTTTAACTTCTTGGTGCAATCTTTGGAGATTCCCGCTCTGTAGTTGTCATTGGAGGCTAAATGTGGCAAAAGTGTGACCAGGAAGATTGGAAAAGAGCTCATGTTTTTGTATTTAAGCCGCGTACAGAGTTTGCAACCCTGTGATTGCAAGGTTGGGCAGAAATGGGCAATGTCTTGAGCATGTAGTGTAGGTTCAAATATTTTAAGCGTTTTTTCGCATAAGTGGTTAAGTTACTCTAGTTCTATCAGCATGTATTCAGTTGATTAACCAGGCTTTGATTAATATCATTACCACGGTCCACTGCCTGACTCTCTTGATCAGGAGACAATTCTAGGATTTCTTTGAAAGGGAGACTCGCAATTTTCTCTTGATGAGCTGCAAAAAATATTGTCTCTCTGACATGTTTAATTTTTTCTGTGATGTGTTTGTTTTATTCTGGTTTTTCTAGTTATAGAATTTCTCTAGAAAATAACGACGAGAACTGTAATTTCCTCTAATTTGATCAATTTCCTAGTTGAGTCAAAACACAATTTTCTTGTCTTGAATAATTTTTCTCTGAGATGTTAGAATCCTGTGACAAACAAATTGAGACAAAAGAGTAGAAATTTCAAATGCATTTTTGGAGTGATGGAAGTTTAGAATTTGTCATATTGACAGTAGGATCAGTATTAGTTATGAGTCATTTTTATAAAGATTGTGAATATGATTGTCATCACATGTATGGTATTCACGTCCCACATTGATACTAGTTTTTGGAGTTGTGGTTTGCAAAATATTGACTCAAAAGAAATTCAATTTTTCTAGGTTTGGGAAGTCCAAATTTACTCAATTTTCTCTAGTTTTGAGAACCCCACCACTCGACCACCCTACATTCATCAAGGCAGTTGTGTAGAGATATCATAAAATAATGATTATGACAAAGAGTAAACGTTGAGAGATTTGTAAAACCAGAGAAATGAGATAAAAAGAGAATTCTGAATAATACATGAAGCCTTTGTTGAATCTTCTCTCTGCGAACGTGGGTGAAGTCCAGAGAAATTTTTGAGAGAATTTCTCTGGAGAAGGGAATATCAGAGAAGTCCAAGAGAAATTATTTCCAAATTCTCTGGAGAGTGTAGAAGTCCAGGAGAAATTTCCTTTGGAGCAATTTCTCAGAAAGTTGGAGAAGGTCCATAGACGAGATTTCTCTGGATAGGTGAGTTTAAAGTAGCAATAATGGTGAATGAGATGATCTTAAAATAGTGCAGAAACTATTACGGTTGAAATAGTGTCTAGCCCAAATAAATATATTTAAGGGCATTAGAATTAAAATGTCCCTTATATTAGAAGTTCAATGCAAGAACAGGTTTCTAGCTACCCAAGGCATTTCCATATTCTAATTCTTTTTGCGTATTAACGTTTTTCGTTTTATATGTTGGTTGTTATCTTGGCAGCTACCGTCTTTGTCATTCGTATGAGCCATTCAATTCTAAAACTTACATGTAAAGCTTGGCCAAGTGCAAAAGTTAGGTTCCTAGTTTTCAAAATTTATCAAAAATATTGCTTATTTTGACTTAATAAAATGGCAAGGGAAATCCAGAGAAAAGTCCAGAGAAATTTGGTGAGGAGAACTTTCTCTGGAGAGAATTCTCTAGAGAAAGTTCAGAGAATTTCTCTAGAGTTAATGTTAAGAGACTTAAATATTATGAAAATATTGATGTCCTTTTATGCTATACAATCTTAATAGTGAAGAATTTCCAATATAATCCGCATCTCACAAAATCTAAACCAATTAGTCCAACTTTATTCTTTTGTTTGTTCGGATAAGTCTATCAGAAAAAGTTAATTTCTTGTTGATCTATTTTTTCATATTTTAGTGTACTGATGTGCATTTGATACATTTGTTTGTGATATCACCCATACCCTTTTATGATTGTTTAACATTATTTTATTGATTTAACATTATTTCATTTATTACTGCATTTAACATTTATTTCATGTTTCTCGTTCTCCTCCTTCATGTTCTCTCTCCAGCCGCGATGCAATCTCCATGTTTCAAACTCAGATTCGACAGCCGAAAACCCCAAAGAGTTCGCCGGATCTGACAATCAGCGTTCAAGCTAGGCCAGGTTGCATCCATGTTTCTGAAAACCTATCGAGATCATCGGAGATCCAACGATTGAGATAGATTGCCAGCCGCTGAATCTTGAATATACACAGAAGGCGGCCGAGAGAAGAAAAGGGGAGGAAGGAAACCGCATCGCCATTTGAAAAATGATCCGCAACCATCCCCATGTGGTTGATTTGTCTTCTTATACCACTGATATTTGGCTTTGGAGGGTTGTGGAAGGGATGTGGATCTTGATCTGCGCTGATGTTGACGATTGTTGAGTACTACGTTGATATCGTTTGATGTGATGATTGGACAATGTTGATGATGTTGATCATGGCCCCTGATGTTGATGAAGCATCCGGAAGAAGACTATTCTTCCTCCTCCTCCTTCAGGCGCTGGACCGGTGGAGGTTAGAAGGGGAGGATGTTGTTAGCCACCCAAGCACGGCGTTATGGGGGCCCCCTCGTAATGTAATGTGTGATATCCCTGTGTGGTGTGTGTATCTGTGTTGTGTATCTGTTGTGTGTGTATCTGTGTGTGTGTGTGTATGTATCTGTGTGTGTATCTCGTTGTGTGTGTGATGTGATGTATCTGGTGGTAGTGTATCTGTGTGATCCCTTGGTTGTATCTGTGTGTGTGTTGTGTGTGTGTACTGTGTGTGTGTGTATCTGTGTGTGTGTGTGTTATGTAATCTGTGTGTGTATCTCTGTGTGTGTGTGTGATCTGTGATGTGTGATATCTGTGTGTGTGTATGTATGTGTGTATGTGTTGTGTGGGTGTATCTGTGTGTGTTACCTGTTGTGTGTGTATATGTGAGCAACGGTTAGATGAGGGTAGTTACGTCCCTCACAATTAAATAGGGACTAAACGAGTTTACTAGGATAAAAATGGGACTAAATTGGATTCATAAGTTTACATTTTGGGTTTATTGGTAAATCTCCCATCTTTAATACCAAGGACCTTAAAAAAAATTCCGTTTTTAATTATAACAAAAATTTATTTAATTAATAATTTAAATAATCTATATTATTTATAGAAGGTAGTTAGAAATTTTTATTTTTTATTAATTTTTTTAAAATAAAAATTTTGATAAACAAAATATTTATAACTTTTTCAAATTATAAAAATAATTCATATTTGTAATTTTATCCTTATTTTTATTAAGTAAGTTATGTTCAGACCATTACGTTCACTTGATGCATGTTTTATTATCTTCAAATTTTGATGAATAATTCTATAATATTAAATTTATTAGATTTTTTAATAAGGCTCGCTTGCATATCAAAATTTGGTTAAAATAGTGAAGAGAAAATATAAAGAATAAAAATAGTTAGTAAGACAAAATATTACATTCAAAATAATAAGGTGTCGGTTTGGTAACACTTACGTTTTCAAGTTTTCATATTATATTTTACGAAATTTTTAAAAACTTCAAATAAAACTTGTTTGGTAAAATTTCTGATTTATAAATCAGTGGTCTCAATTTTATGAATTTGGCTAAAAAATGAAAACAAAAAAAATGTTGTTTTCATTTTGAGGTTTTCAGTTTTTTTCTTTTTTTCCATCCCACACAGCCACACGCCACTATTTTCCACCACCGTTCTTCCGCCCACCACCCCAACCATTCTGAATCCACCCATCCAGCACCCGCACTACCACCCACTCCACCCACTCAGCCACCGGCCACCAACCTACCACCACCGTCTCAAAATACCTCGACTACCACCACGGCCACTATGCAACCAAGCCCCACCCAGCACAGCCACACCATATGCCACATTCACAACACATGAAGAATCCCAAACAATCATCTGCTCTCCACCAGCACCATCGAACCCACCAGCCACCTGCCACTCACTCGCCATTACTACCCAACACACCACCACCACCATCACCCAACACCCATCGCCACCCGACCCACCCCACCACCACCGCCACCACCACCACTCCCACTCGCTACCACCTATCACCAGCCACCGTCACCCACCCACCCTCACCACCGCTACCTGCACCTATCCGCCACCACCTACCACCAACCGCCACCCCAACCTCACCACCACCACCCGCCGCCACCACCACCCCACCCACCACCACACCCACTAGTACCACCTGACACCTTAGCCACGACCCATCATCCACCATCACCACCCGCTACACCCACATCACCCGCCAATCCGCCCCCACTCGCTAACCACCCAACTACCCGCCACTGTCACCCACTCACCGCTACCACCATCCTCCACCCACCTGCCACCACCACCACCCACCACCGCCGCCGCTACACCACCAACCACCACCACCCACTCGCTACCACCCTATTCACCCAGCCACCGTCACCCACCACCCAATCACCACCACTAACCCGCCACAACTACACACCGTACACCATCCACGTCAACTTCCACCACCGACGGTCACCACTTGTCAGGTCCACCCCGTCTTTCGCCGCCACTTGTCACTACTTGCCATTTCTCACTCTTTTTTATATTTTTAAATTTTTAAAAATATTTTGTCAATTGCCAAACACGTTTGTAGTTTATGTTTTTCTAAAAATAAACAAAAAATAAACAAAAATAGTTTATAAATTTTTTGTAAATATAAACTGAAAACGTAAACGTTACCAAACACACCCTAATTATTTCACTTTTTTTCTCATAATTATTGTGTGTGTCAATTTCCGACCACACTGCCAAACTAGTATTCAACTGGAGAGCACCGGCAGAATAGATTAAGCCCGAACGACCTGTCACAGAAAGATAAGAATCCTGCGATGGTTCGTCCACCCGGGGGCACTCCGACGATTAAGTCAGTAAAATATCTCTCATAGATAACCAATAGTGCTTAACTCACTAGACAAAGCATAAAAGACATACCTTAGACCTATGAGGGTGCCTCTCTTTTATAGCTAACACATACCTAATCTCAATAGAAGCCTAACTTCAATGGATTTAGGATTACTGCTAATCTTAGACTCCCAGTAGGATTGGAATAAGCTCTCTAAGAGTTTTATCTTTACCCAAACTGAAGTCCTTTCTCATTTTAGGACTCTTGTCCCTTATCCGCTTATTCCGGATTTTGGTATCTTCGCAGATAACCTCGACCTAGTCGAGATGATCTCGGCGTCATGACCAAGGCACGTGGCACCTCGGCTGGCACTTCGGTGACACCTCGGTGACACCTCAGCCACGTGTTCTCATTCAAAAATTATGTCCCCACTACTATCTCTTAGGTTCTATTACCTCGGCATCCTGAGGTGATAGAACCTATATTATTTCTTTTAGCATGCCGACTAAACTTGTTCTATCCTTTACAACCGAGGTCATCATTCATCGGCTTAATATGACCAAGACTTATAGTCTGTTTTCATCAATACTTTAGAATAATTTACATGTCTTCAACGTACACCTTAACTGTGTAATTTTCCCAGTGTGGAATATTTTTGTTATACCCACTAACAGTTTATCTCGGCTTTGGCCTAACACTTGAAAATATTTTTTACAATATTTTCACAAGTGTTATTTACAACTCGATACTTCACTTTTTACTTGACAAGACTTTTATCTTCAAATATAAGTCTTGGCAACATGGTAATCTTGGCAAGTATGTAGATACTTCTTTCAACATAACTTTGGCTTAACTTGTAAATTTTTCTCAAAAATTTCAACAAGTGTTCAAACCAATCTTCCTTTAATATAACCTCGGTTTAACTTCAACTTGTAAATTTTTCTTAAAATTCCAACAAGTGTTAAAACCAGTCCTCAGTTTAACTTCAACTTGTAAAATTTTCTTAAAATTTCAACAAGTGTTAAACATGACATCGGTTTAACTTCAACTTGTAAACTTAAATTTCAACAAGTGTTAAACATGATCTCAGTTTAACTTCAACTTGTAAACTTAAATTTCAACAAGTGTTAAACATGACGTCGGTTTAACTTCAACTTGTAAATTTTAAATTTCAACAAGTGTTAAACATGACATCGGTTTAACTTCAACTTGTAAATTTTAAATTTCAACAAGTGTTAAACATGGCATCGGTTTAACTTCAACTTATAAATTTTAAATTTTAACAAGTGTTAAACATGGCCTCGGTTTGTAAATTCCAATTCTCAAGCATCATTCTCCAGCCCTCTTTGATTCTCCATGCCCGACCTCCCGTGAAGGTCGGTGAGAATGCCCTTTTGCCCTATCGTGCTGAGGGACTGCAGGAACTGTGTTCTGTCCCCCTTTTTGGGCATCTTTCTTGGTCGCTGGAATCGGCGTATCTTGTAGCGGGAACGGTAGCTGCATGACGTTGTTCTATATCAGGAAATTGACAACCATTTGTAGGTCCGCCAATTTGTCCGCCATTCCCTTCATCTCGTCGTCCCTCTGTAGGCATTTATCTCTCCATACTTGGAGGTCGTCCTTGTTATAATACCCGTTCCGGTCCGATTTCTTCAGTACGCCGCTCTTCTGGCCGACGTCCTTTCCTCCGTGATTCTTATCACGAGTCTCTTCGTTGCAGTTGTCTTCTTTGACGTCAAGGTCAATATGTTTCCCATTCTCAGTAGCGGTGTCGTCCCCAACCTTCTCTTTCTGCTCGTCGTTGGCCATCTATTCTCCTTTCTTTCCCATAGACGGTACCAAATTGTGTGTGTCAATTTCCGACCACACTGCCAAACTAGTATTCAGCTGGAGAGCACCGGCAGAATAGATTAAGCCCGAACGACCTGTCACAGAAAGATAAGAATCCTGCGGTGGTTCGTCCACTTGAGGGTACTCCGACGATCAAGTCAGTAAAATATCTCTCAAAGATAACCAATAGTGTTTAACTCACTAGACAAAGCATAAAAGACATACCTTAGACCCATGATGGTGCCTCTCTTTTATAGCCAACATATACCTAATCCCAATAGAAGCCTACCTTTAATGGATTTAGGATTACTGCTAATCTTGGGCTCCTAGTAGGATTGGGATAAGCTCTCTAAGAGTTTTATCTTTACCCAAACTGAAGCCCTTTCTTATTCTAGGACTCTTGTTCCTTATCCGCTTATCCCGGATTTTGGTATCTTCGCAGATAACCTCGGCTTAGTCGAGATGATCTCGGTGTCATGACCAAGGCACGTGGCACCTCGGCTGGCACTTCGATGACACCTCGGCCACGTATTGTCATTCAAAAATTATGTCCCCACAATTGTCCCCTAGGTTCTATTACCTCGGCATCCTGAGGTGATGGAACCTATATTATTTCTTTTAGCACGTCGACTAAACTTGTTCTATCCTTTACAACCGAGGTCATCATTCATCAGCTTAATATGACCAAGACCTATAGTCTGTTTTCATCAATGCTTTAGAATAATTTACATGTCTCCAACGTACACCTTAACTGTGTAATCTTCTCGGTGTGGAATATTTTGATTATACCCACTAACAGTTTATCTCAGCTTTGGCCTAACACTTGAAAATATTTTTTACAATATTTTCACAAG
>NW_021034053.1:7071-17519 GCF_004153795.1 Camellia sinensis
AAATAGTGCTGACCGGCAACAAATAGTGCCGGCCGGCAATATACATTGGCAGCAAAAACCAGCCGGTGGCCTCTAGCTACTGCCGGTGGTGTATGGGGATGCCTCACAAGGCATTCCCTGCCCCTCTAAGGCAAAACACAAGTGTTTGGTGTGAAACTAGACACTAAACGGTTGAGTTCGGAGATCCTGAGGGAAGGCTCGCGAGCCGAGACCTCCGGGAACTCCAAACGAACGCAAACATGGATAATCACCGAGTGTTCAAACGGTGACGTCCAAGTCTTGAGGACGGTCAAAAATGGGGTGTCTACAGTTGCCCCTCTTTGACAGAACTCGAAAGTCATAACAATGACGGGAGTGAATGTCAAAGCCAGAGACGACCCATTTTTGACAAGGCCGAAGACTTAGACAAAGCATACAAGCTACAAATAAAGTTATGCGCCCGAGGGCAGGGGCAAAATGCAAGACAATGCACAAAGTCGAGCATAACTTATGATCATGCAAGAAACATAGGGACGTATCCCGGTGTTTCGGAAATGTATAAGCATTGGAACGTATTCCAAATGCTCTTGACCAAAGGGGGAGAAACATAGGGACATATCCCGGTGTTTCGAAACGAATGAGAAACATAGGGACGTATCCCGGTGTTTCGGAAAAAGAAGGAGAAACATAGGGACGTATCCCGGTGTTTCGGAAAAAGAGAAGAAACATAGGGACGTATCCCGGTGTTTCGGAAAGAAGGGAGAAGAAACATAGGGACATATCCCAGTATTTCGAAAGAAGAGAGAAACATAGGGACGTATCCCGGTGTTTCGGAAAAAAAGAAAGAAACATAGGGACGTATCCCGGAGTTTCGGAAGGAGAGAGAAACATAGGGACGTATCCCGGTGTTTCAAAAAGAAGAGAGAAACGTAGGGACGTATCCCGGTGTTTCAGAAAAAGAGAAACAGAGGGACGTATCCCGGTGTTTCGGAAAAAGAGAAAGAAACATAGGGACGTATCCCGGTGTTTCGAAATGGTTTAAGCATTGGAACGTATTCCGAATGCTTTTAACCGAAGAGGGAGAAACAAAGGGACGTATCCCAAAGGTTAGGGACGTATTCCAAGGATTAGGGATGTATCCCAAAGATTAGGGACATATCCCAAAGATTAGGGACGTATCCCACAGGTTAGGGATGTATCCCAAGGATTAGGGACGTATCCCAAAGGTTAGGGACGTATCCCACAGGTTAGGGACGTATCCCAGAGACTAGGGACGTATCCCAAAGATTAGGGACGTATCCCAAAGGTTAGGGACGTATCCCAAAGGTTAGGGACGTATCCCAGTGTTTCGGAATGGAAAGAGAAACATAGGGACGTATCCCAGTGTTTCGGAGAGAAGGAAGAAACATAGGGACGTATCCCGTTGTTTCGGAAAGGTAGGAGAAACATAGGGACGTATCCCGGTGTTTCGAAAGGAGGGAGAAACAGAGGGACGTATCCCAGTGTTTCGGAAAGAGAGAGAAACGGAAACGTAGGGACGTATCCCGGTGTTTCAGAAAGGTATAGGAAACAAAAGGACGTATCCCAGTGTTTCCAAATAAAGGAGTGCGCAAAACAATGCAATGCAGGTGCACAAGACAGTGCGATAAAATGCATTTTTTTTTATGCAAGTATAGGGGCATTTTCTATGCAACATTGAAAGCATATTCTATGCAGAAATATAACGATGCGCGGCACGCATGCAACCGAAGTGTTTATGAAAGTGCACATTCTATGCAATGGAAGGGCATCAAACGTGTACTCTGGTGCCTCCGATTTACCTTTCGGATGACTTGGCAACACAACTCTGCTCGAAAAAGGGACACCCTATTTACATTGGCGAGAGATAACATTTGTTGCTGCTTTAATTGCCATTCTGACTTGAAGCAGGCTTAAGCTTGGAGTAGAGGCACACTCATTCTTCGGAGCACCGACAAGGCCTGAAGAGGTATATCCGGAGCACAATCACGGAGTTTGAAGAAGGCGAAACACACTCAGATGCTTCAGTTTTCCCTCTTTTCTTTTGCTTTGTAGTCTGGAACCCATAGAGCTTCAAATAGGTCCTTGTTTTACTGTTCTTGTATGACCTGGGTTGAACCCTGCGGTTTTAGAAAGAAAAAATTCCCTTTTTTGCACAAATGTGGAGAATGGCACAGCACTCTGAGCACACAACAAATCATTTTTTTGAAATTGAGAAAATGAGTTCTCGACCAGGTATTGAGCCTACGACTGAACACAGCGCACTACGACTCAACAACAGAAAACAAAAGGTAAAATAACCTAAACACATCGAGACACGCTTAGAACGACTCGAAGCAAGAATCGAGACAAACAAAACAAAAGACACGACACACAGACGTGCACAGGGAGCCTGTTTCACCGGGTATTGTTTCCCACCCTTTCTCATTTGTGATCTTCACATCACTTGGCCCACAAGCTCGGCTTTTCTCACAAAACCCTTTTCCTCACTTTTTTCTTTCAGCGCACATCTCTCTATTCTTCAATCTCTCATTTTTTATCCCTCCCCTGGGTGGTTGATGGATAAGCTGGAAATTGCGGGTTCTCGCCCCTAGCATTCTGCTAGATTCTCTTTTTTGTTCACAATAGCGAGTTTCTCCCACAGAGGGGTTGCAATGCGACCAGACACGCAGCAGATCTGCAATTGACATCGGTTGACGATACTCCACTGGGGAGTTTGGACGTGATCAGATCTGTCCAGATAAGGGAATGGAATATCTTGTCCCATTCCGGTTCGTGCTTCACACTTGGCTTGATACCTCGTTGCTTGGAGGATGTGAGAACTTTCTGCCATTTTGTGGTCAGCTTCAGTGGTGCCCTTTTCTGGCAGGTAGAGTGCCCTTTCTGGCAGATGCATTGACAATGGGAGAAAGACAGGAAGCCTGACTCAACTGTGCCCCTAGTTCATCATTTTGACCATTTCTGTTTTTTGCTTTCTACTAAAATAATTTTGACCAAAATGAGAGTTAGATTAACATGTTTGTTCGATTTTCTGATTTGAAATCATGCAAGTTAGGTTATGAGCACTGAAAATGAGGGCATCAGTATCAGATCTCGTGCAGATCCGAAAAGGTAGGGAAGGGGAGCACGATCATTTTTTGCATTAGTTTGGGTTGGAGGTTGCGCACAACCATCCTTATCTGGTCTTTGTCGGAAGGCCTTGTAGCCATCATCGAGGCCTTTGCTCTCCACCTGAAGAGAGCTGCATGGCAACGGAAAGTTGCCCCTTGTCTGAATGGCCCCGTAGTGTATTGTAATCAGTCCTCAGAGCGATGATTGCAACCGAACTCCCGGATACAGAAAAGACAAGGATGACTAGAACCATCACATGGACACAATCGATTTTAGAGGTGTTTGTGGCTGGACTTCAGAATGAAGTTGCCTACGTATCCCAAACATGGGAATCAAGCGTTACGTAGTTCCGGGTAAGGTACACTCGGGTATTATCCTCTCCTTTTTAGGCTCTAACTTTTGCCAAGGCGCCCATTGCGGATTTTCGACCTTGCGAGCTTTGTTCTTCTTTTCTTTTCAATTTTTTTCATTTCTTTTTTCTCTTCTTTTTTTTGCATTTTTTCTTTCTTTTTTTTTCTTTTCTTTTGCATTTTTTTGCCTTTTTTTTTTTGTATTTTTCTCTTGCTCTAACTTTTGCCTGGGTCGCCCTTCCGGGTTTTCGGCCCAGCGAGCCTCCCAAAGGGTAAAAGTGTAACAAGTCCATGCCAAATGGTTTTAGGGTTTTGAAACCATCCGTATCTAGGAGAGTGGCTGTTGTATTGATTTACTGAAGGATCCATCTTCGGCTCTTCGAGCATATCTGACATTTTTGCCCCTAGTTTGAGGGGGGGCTTCTGATCTAGCTTTACAAGCTTCCTTTGATTTGATCTTCTTGATCTGACTTTGGTGCCTTTTGTTCGAGGGCTGCTTCAAAATGGCCACACAGACCTCACGTTGTGGTTGACTGTAGACGCGCCCGCGGAGGGGAACCTCGCTACTACAGTTCGGACTCGCGATTTTTGTTGTCGCGGTTCTTAATCTGAACCAAAGAGTCCAAATCCAGCAAATTGGTTTGAGAAACAGATTTTTGAAAAGAAGTGCCAAACATGGACTGCTTTGCCAGATACAAAGTCGCCACCTAAATATTTTTTAATATGGAAATTTAGGAAACCCCGACTCGGTGCCGAAGGCCACATGTCCGTCATCAACGGAGTTGTCTCGGCTCGGGAGCTTGGGCACGATCGGGGAAGGTCAGCTATGAGCACCCCCTTTCGCCCGGTCCGAAGACTGGCCTCTATTAACCGTGATATCCAATTTTGAAAACGTTACGTGTTCTTAAACCAATTATTAGCCTAGAATTACTATGTTATGCGCGCAGCAAACAAGTATAGACTAGATTGCCTAATTTGGAAGTAAGCATTGCATATCCGTTTGTTTTGGAAAATGTTTTGAATTTGCTACTCGCAAGTAGGCTAAAATGCGGATTTCAACGAGTTTTTCCAACTCAAACAATCCAACCTCCACCCACAGGCATTCAAAGCAGTTTAACACATAAGCACTTAGCCGCATGGCAGGCATACTGTCATGGTAACACTCACACGCATGCGGGATGCTAAAGCATAAATACTTACATCGTACTCCATGCCAAAACAGTAAACTAGTTAGCAAACATGCATGTCCTAGTTCATGTCGATTTGACTAATGCAACACATACAGGATGCAATTAGATAGGCTCGGCTAATCCTAAACATGGCATGTACAAATGCAGTTAGCGTGATGTACCGAGCCCGGTGCATGCAAGACAAATGTGTGAATGCACGCATGCATTGCATAAGGTATGCTAATTTTAAATATGCCCTAGTCTACCATCACAAGCAGGTGAATAAAAGGGAAGAAAGAAATGGGGATTGGAAGACATACACACACTCACCCACACTTATTACATATTTACCCTCATTCAGAGGGTCCAAATGAATATTACGGTCCAAAAATAATAAACAAATAAAATATTACAGTCCCAAATAATAAACAAACAGAATTATTACAAAAATTCTAATTAATTTAAAAGAAAAGATGCAAAAGAAAGAAGAGGGTGGCCGCAGCCTCTGCCTCGGGATGCGCAGATGATGCATGCTCGGAACTTGACTCGCCCGAAAAACCCGTACCATGCTCCTGCCACCTCTGTTTGTACTGCCTTGTCTCTCTGAAAATTACCAAAGTCCTGGAACAGGTTCCTCACATGCTGCAGAGCACCACCGGCCAGACAGAATTCCCACCGGCACTTCATAATTTCCACCGGCATTTGTTGGATTCATCGGCACTCCAGAGATTGCCGGTCGGCACCAAATTTTGCCGGTCGGCAGAAACTTCCTGCAGAAGACAATTTGACAGCAAACAGGGAACAGACAGTGCATGGCATGGGGGTTTTCAGGTACATGTGGGCATGGTTATGCTTCCTATCATGCTTTGAACTCAAAGAAGCATGACCTTCGATCCTCGAGCCATCAATGGTGCATGGTGGCTCAAAGAATCAAATTTGCCATTTGATGTAAGGATGCATGCCACAAACAAAATGGGATCCGAAGCCTTATCAAGTTGAAGTCAAAGGCCCCGGTGACCGGGAATCGAGGCACATTACATCACTTGAAGTATGAATGTTCCTTGATTCCCACACTTGGTTTGGCACCCCAAACCAAGTGAATGCAATGCATGTCATGCTCACAAGGCTCAAATGCAACATGATACCAATTATGCAAGACACAAACAAGTACTATGCAACCAACATGACAAATGTGTAATGCCAAGCATACAAGGTGCAAATGTGATGCAAACATAGACCAATTTGGGAATGGGATTGGCATGCTACGAGGCTTAATGAAGCAACCATGTAATACATATGAAACAAGTATGCAATGGGGGCCTCGAACCATAAAGGGACAGACCTTAGTCCACCCCAAAACAGCACCAAAAAAAAGCTCAAAATGATGGGCAACATCTCATGTTAACAAGCACAGTTATGGTCCCAAGATTAAGGCATGAAAAGGAGACAACTTACCCCCACCAACATGACCTCTCATGGCATGATTAAAACAAGTTGAAACAGAATTTTGCAGACCAAGATAGGACTCCAAACCTTCCTAATATGGCAGCTAAAGTGACTCCCAAGAGGCATATGCACTAAGGCTCATTCCTAGGCATAAGAGGGCACACCCTTAAGGCACAAAAGAGGTCATGCATGCACACATACAAACATGTTTGTTGGACTAAAATGTGGTCCTAGATGATGTTAAATCATGAGGGTAATCACAACCATGCATGCTAGAGGTCAAAATGCTCAAAGCTTTCAAGCCAAAATACATAGCACCTATGACAAACATGCCAAGCATGACCAAATGGATAACCAACAGACATTAAGCATGGAAAAACAATCCTAAAAGCTTCATGGAACTCAGCCAACACACACAAGAATCATGGCCTAAAAAGAGAGGATGTTTAGTGCATTTCAATCCGCGCTATTTGCGTATCGCACTATTTTGTGCAACCTAATTCCCGCCGGCTCGTCGGATTTCGCACTTACAGTATGATGCTGACTGCTTTGTTTAGGGGTGAGTTTGTTTCCTCGTGCGGGGTGTCGATTTCGTATGTATCTGGGGCGATGGAGTGTTGCGCGTGTGTCGCACTGTTTTGTGCAGTACTTCGATGCGACGCTTTCGTGCAGCACTGCACTATTTTGCGGCATTCGCACTATGTTGTGCAGTTTATCATTCGCGTTGATTTTTGCGCATTGCACTGTTTTGTGCAGTTTACATTCGCGCTATTTTTGCGGCACCTCAATCGCCACTTTTTGTTGAGTTATCATTCGCGCTATTTTGCGCATTGCAACTGTTTTGTGCAGTTTACATTCGCGCTATTTTGCGCACCTCAATCGCATGTTTATGTGCACCTCACTTGCATCTTTGATGTATCATCGCGCTACTTGCGCATCTTGCTTGTTACTTGTGTAGTACACTTGCATTGTTTTGAACGACAAACCGGCTTCGCGTAGCCTCATAAGTCACTTTCACACCGGCTTCGCGTAGTCGTAATAGTCCAACTTTTGAAAAACCGGCTTGCGCGTTAGCGTATAAGTTCCAACTTTCAAAACCGACTCGCGTAGCGGTATTAAGTCCAATTTTCAAAACGGCTGTCGCGTAGCGTATAAGTCCAGCTTGTATCATTTTTGCATTTATGAGGCACACGTATTATTTGTTTCATTTTGCATTCCGTGTGGCATGTGTGTCACACTTATCATTTTTGCGCATGCTAGCGAGACGCTTAAACGACGTCGGTTAGGAGACCTTAAATCTTGGGAGTGCGACCTCCGGTGCATGTGATCTGCACGTTTTTATTTTATTTGGCATATATAGTCCCATTTGCATCAACTTACATTCCATACGGCATGCGATGCTCATTCTTGGCATTGTCATGCATATTGCTAACAATATTTGTAACTGTTAAGTTTTGTTTTCTTTTCAGGAACGGTATCGTATGTACGGTTCATTTGAGGGCTGGAGCGAACGCACGAACCGGACAGGTTTTCAGCGATCTGGCGAGACCTTAAACACGCACGGTCTAGGAGACCTTAAATCCTCTAAAGGTATGGCAATTCCTTTTGGTGTTGTCGTTGCCCACGAACGACTTTCGGTGGTCTGGTAAAGCCACTGTCTTGTTCCTGGCGAATAAGTTTCGCTAGAGAGACCACACTGGGACGGTGGGAAACTACAGTTTCGAACGGCTTATCCTAGAACGGCAAAGGTTTTGGAGTTCCGGACTAAAGTCTGGTTTAAAATTTCACCAGGGGTCTGTTGCACCCTCGGCTTGAATCTGTTAGCTGGAAGCCCCATATAGGTTAAGGCGGGTGTCTACGCCTCAATTCTGGAATACGCGAATCCAACCTAGTATTCGCCCTGTGGTAAGATAGGGAAAGTTGCAATCAATAGTCATTGCATCATTAGTGCATTGTCATGCATTTCCATTGTAGCTTGCATGCATCCATTGCATGTTTCCCAGTAGGTCGCATTGCACTGCATGGTCATGCATGTTGTAATAATCCACTCCATTGCATATTTGTAGATATTGCATTGTAGTTTGCATGCATTCATTGCATCACCTTCCGCCTATGGCTTGCGCTTTCCAAGTTGAGCTTGGTCTAGTATGTGCCCTTACTTTTCATGTTAAAACATAGTTCTGCATGTGTATCGGCTGATTCCACGCTGATATGTGGTTGAGGGTTGGCGACAACCTTTTCTATGTTACACATGGCCTGTATGCGTACATGCCTTTCCTAGGCAAGATTTGGATTGGCCTGCGTGCATATCCATTGCCATCTTCCTAGCATATCCATACATATTACATTGTAGTGTAATTTTTGCATCCGGCATTAGGATCGTAGTCCTTTCTCCAGCGGGTCGTTTCTCATTTAATGTCAATTCCACCAATACTTGTTCTTGCGTCTGTCTACAATACTCATAGTTCAGTTGACGCGTTCTATGGTAGACAGACTTGTTTATCTCATAATCTATTTGACATAGGTGTGGTTTCGAACGTTCGTGATTGGATCACGATTCAAAATGCTTTGCATGTAGTTTGCATTGTTTCAATTACATTGCATCTTCATTTGCATATTTTACATTGTTTTGTATATAATATGCATATCGTTTGCATCCATTCTGCATTGTCATGCATGTTGCTAACAATCATTGTACCTGTTAAGTTTGTTTTCTTGCAGGCACGATATTGTATGTACGGTTCATTTGAAGCTGGTGCAACCAGACGAGCCGCACAGGTATTGTATCCTCCCGAGTGAGACGTATTGAGAATTCCATATTCTCTTACATCCTTTCTGCATTGTAGTGTAGTTTGGTATGCTAGCTTAAAACTGTCGCATGTTTGCTTCATTACAGCGCTTTTTTGCATGATCATAAGTTATGTCCGGCTCTTGCATTGTCTTGCATTTTGCCCCTGCTTGGGCGCATATCTTGATTGTCTTTGCATGTTTGCTCTAAGTCTTCGGCCTTGTCAAAAATGGGTCGTCTCTGGGCTTTGACATTCACTCCAGTCATTGTTATGACTTTCGAGTTCTGTCAAATGAGGGGCAACTGTAGACACCCCATTTTGTTACCGTCCTCAAGACTTGGACGTACCGTTTGAACACTCGGTGATCATCCATGTTTGTGTTGCGTTTGGAGTTTTCAAAGGTCTCGGCTCGCGTGCCCTGCCTTAGGATCTCCGACTTGACCGTTTAGTGTCTGGTTTTTGCACCGACACTACTTGTTTTGCCTTGGAAGGGCAGGGAATGCTTGTGAGACATCCCCACACACCACCGGCAGTGGCTAGAGGCCACCGCTGGTTTTTTTTGATGCCATCGGCACTTTGTTTTGCCGGTCGGCATAATTTGTTGCCGGTCAGCACTGTTTTTTGTCGAAATGACATTTTTGGGCACCGACCACTGTTCATCCACTTTATGGAGATATTTTGTGGCCAGCTGTGATAGCTGGCACCAACTCTTCTCCGCTCCATACACGTGTATGGAGGGATCTTCCCTGTAGCCAAGCTTGTTGTATAAGCTTTGCAAGAGGGAGTCCTATAAGAGAAGGGCTTTCCTCTTGGATCTAGGTTAGACTTTGCAACCAAAACCAGAGCTTAGAGATATAGATACATATTATCTCTATATCTCCTCTCTCCTCTCCTTTGGTGTGTGTTTCCTTGGCCTAAAGGTGGTTTTTACCTTACTTTTGCACCATTACACACACTATTACACCTTATTCCGAGATTGAGGAACTTGGGGGGTGTTTCTTGAGTTTTTGGACTGGTTTTGATCAAAAGAAGAGGGCTAGACCATTTTGTTCTTCAAGGATTCTTCAAGGGTGAGCATCTTTTTTTTTTTATTCCCTCAAACTTGCAATAGTTTTCTACCTATCTTGCTTGCTGTTTTAGCTCTTGTGTATAACATGAAAAAGGCTTATATTTTCATGCTTTTAGAACTTTCATTAAGGTCATTTTGTGGTTTGAGTGTAAACTCACTTATTAGGCCTTGTTTGGTCATTTTTTGTTGCCTCTTTGGTTAAGCTTCAGTCATCCTTGTATTTTGATCTCTTCACCACTGAAAATCAGTATATTTTAGTGTTAAAAAAGTCGGTTTGAAGTCTTGCATAGGGGAGGGACACCCTCTCCCTTTATGGTCTTGTTTCCTTGAGTTGTGGCCCAAAAGGGTGACATGCATGCTTGCTTGGTTTTTGCTTCATTTCAGAACTTTTTGGGTGTTTTTAAGGTCATGTGGGATCTCTGTTTTTGGCCGGATTTGTGCCTCCTTGTATGCTTGTAATACTTGCTTTGTATTGCTCCATTTTGCTTAGAAGTGTATCTCATGAAATTGGCATGAT
>NW_021034054.1:0-26385 GCF_004153795.1 Camellia sinensis
TACAGCTAAAGCTTTTTGTTGTCCTCTTCAGTAGCACTAAGAAGGCTCGGCCAAGTGACCGCGGTCAGTGCTCAGATCGGCAGCTTTGCTTGGAGCTCTTTAAGCTCGGTTTCTTTAGCCTTGTCGTCTGCAATGGCCACCTTGGTCGTTCTTTTTAATTCCAGTATGCGTTAATGGGCAATCTAGTTCTTTTGCACGGCCTGTGAGAGCATACATAATAAGTTAAATAAATCGAGTGACAAGTTCATAGAAAGACCAGAAGTTTGTGGAATTCAGGATTACCAGAATTAGCAACTTATTGGCGGATTGTATTGTCCTTCAGCTTAGTCAGATTGCGTGGTGCTCCATATCAACTGGCAGGTAGACACTCTTGGCCAAGTTAAACGCTAGAAGATGGTCTTTCTTCGGCATAAACAGAGTTCATTGTAGTCACAGCTCAGCCCTTGAAAGACACAGCTGGTGTCCACGCCGGAGTGGGAGATGGGTAAGCTTGGCATCCACCTAGGGATTGTTCGGGGAGCGTGACCTTAGGCTGCCCGATTTCCTTCCTCATCTACTAGTCTTTGTGTCTGACTCGCCGAGGTACGGGGCCTTTTCCTGGGCCGAGATGACAAGGCTCTGTGTAGACACCCCATTTTTGACCGACCTTAAGACTCAGACGTCATCGATTGAGCGCTCGGTGATTGTGCATGTTGTGTTTGTTCTGAGGTTTTGGAGTTTCGGCTGAGAGCATTACCCCGGCCTCGGGACCCTTTTGTGTTTTGCCTCGGTTTGTGAACCAGGTTCTGTTTTCTCTTTCCAAAGGGAGGGAGAGGTTTCGTAGACCATCTCTTAGTGGTCGTAGGCTACTTGTTGTGGTCGTAGACCACTATCCCCGTTTGGAGATCAGTTTTTGGTTTTTCAGAGCCGTCAGCTGTGCGCCTCGGTTCGGGACCGCTTAACTTTCTCCGTTTGCTTCGGTTTTTTGGCACACACCTTGTTTTCTCTCTCTAGAGGGACACTGTGGCCTGGGAGACCACCTTTGTGGTCATACGCCCACTCTCGGTGCTTAACAACCTATTTTCGGGGCACCCGGTCGCGCGCTCCGGCTATGCATTGTTGGTGCCCATCTTCCCGAGTCTATTTTAGCTCAAACCTTTTGAACCCTTTTTTTTTTTGCTTCTTGAAGAAGCTTGACCTTTTGAACGCCTTTTTTAGCTCCTTGAGGAAGCTTGAACCTTTTAAACCTTTTTTTAGCTTCTTGAGGAAGCTTGAACCTTTGACCCTTTTTTAGCTTCTCTAAGAAGCTTGACCCCTTTTTTTAGCTTCTCTAAGAAGCTTGAACCTTTTGACCTTTTTTAGCTTCTCCAAGAAGCTTGACCCTTTGCTCCAAACTTCTAAGAGAATCTTGAACCTTTTTTTTAGCTTCTTGAGGAAGCTTGACCCTTTGCTCTAGCTTCCTCAAGAAGCTTGACCCTTTTTTGGTTTAGCTTCCTTAAGAAGCTTGGCCGCTTTGCTCCAAGCTTCTAAAGAAGCCTTGGACCTCTTCTTCTATAAGAGAGACCCTCCTCTCCACTTGCAAGGGTTGAAAAATTTTGGCTAAGGCATATAACATACACCTCTATCTATTTCTCTACATCCAAGCTCCAAAGCTCCATTGTTCTTGAACCATTGCACTACACCTCCTATCCTAACACCTCCACCATTACTCTAAGTACCTTGGAGCTGGTTTTCAGAGGTTGAAGGCTTAACTATTTTGGTCCAGAAGCTGCTGGCTCTTTTGACTACAAGGGTAACTCTCATTTTTCCCCTTTTTAGCATTGTTTTGCTTCATATCTTATCCTAGTTTGCAAGCATATTTGGGCTTTATCATGAAATAAAAAAAGTCTTATTTTGAGCTCCTCTTGAAGTTTGTTTGAGGTCATTTTTCTGTTGGGGGTCATCTACCCCGTTGCATGCTTGTTTTCACCTTGTTTTGAGCCATGCATCTAGGCCTTTGAAGTGAGCTTCGTTTGGCCTTCTAGCCACTAAAATCCAGTGGATTTTTAGTGGCTAGAATACTATTTTGAGCCCTAAAATCAGAAAGGGGTGACCCTCTCACCCCTTGTTTTGTTTACTAGCATTGTTGGCTTTACAAAGGAGCCCATATTTGCACACTTCTTGAGCATGTTTCAGGCAATTTTTGATGAGTTTTAGGACCTTCATGAACTCTGTCCAGAGTTTTTTTTGCCATATTAGGTGTCCCTTTTGCATGTGTAGAGTAACCCTCTTCATGGCCTTTCAAAGCAGCCTTCATTTACATGCCTCCTAGCCTCATTTCAGGCCCTTTTCAGTGAGTTTTAGGACCCTCATAACCTATTTCCAGAGGTGGTTTTGCCATTTTGTATGTCCATTATACATGTGTAGAATAACCCTCTTATTGGCCTTACAAAGGGACATATCATTCTTGCATGCGTTGACCGAGTTTCAGTGGGTTTTTGGTCATATTTTGGCATGTCATACTTCTGTTTTTGGTTGGTTTGGTGACCTCTCATGTGCTTCATATAGTTGTAGTGCAAATCATGGGTCACTACCTTATTTTGCATGATGTTTTGGCCGCCTTTCCTAGCATATTTTGGCCATGCCTTAAACTGATTTTGTGCATATCTTGGACTTCCTTAGCTCTATTTTTGGGTCTCATGGTCGAATGATGCTTGTTTTGTATGCCTGTAGTTCAATATCCATGCTTAACTTTGAGTTTTGAGGTCCATCGCATGCATATACTGAGGTGTTTTCATGTTTTGGGGCCATTGCACATCATATTTCAGAGCTTATATGCATGCCATATTTCCATGATTTCCACTCTTTAAGTGCATTAGAGAGTCGGGCTTGTATGCCTCATTTACTGACCATTGCATGGGCTTCATTTGAATGCATTCCGAGCCATCATTTTAGACCAATTTCCCACTGTCTTGGACCTGCCTAGTGTCTATTTGGGGTTGGTTTTGCCATATGTGCATTGCTTTGTGTACCTGTAGTGTAATCCACTTCACTAGTTTCGGTATCCGGGTCATCTAGCATGCATTGTGTGACATATTTGCATGATTCGAGACCATTTTTATACCATTTCAGAGCTGGATCATGTGCCATTCTATGCCATATTTCATCCTTTGCCATGCTTTGTTAGAGTTGCATGTTGTGCCTTAGGATCGGTCCTTTGCATCCGTGCATGTTTGCATGTATTTCGGTTGTCTCATTTTTATCATTTGGCCACTGATTTGGGTGTGGTTGAGGCCCATTCATTTTAGTTTAAGTCCATCTTGCATTGTGTATGCCATGTCCGTATTGTCGCATGCTTGATCGTCGCATTGTGTATGCCTTGATTATGCCTTTGTTTATGTCCATCTTCATATGTGTGCATTGCGTATGCCATATAGTGCTCATGTGCATTGAGTATGCCTTTGATCATTTCATAGCATTGTGTATGCTAGTAGCAACTTGCATGTTTGCATCATTTAGTGGCACTGTATTTAGGTTGCATGTTAGAGTTGCATTCATGCATGCCATGTGTGTTGCATTGTGTTTGGAGTAGGGTTTAGTCCAAACACGGGAAACGAGGGACGTTTCGTACTCCAAGTGACGAAACGTGTCTCGATTCTCGGTCGCCGACACTCTGGATTACCTATGATGGAGTCCAGGCCTTGTTGTGTTTATATGTCCATTTTTTTCACATCGAGTCGTGCAATTCGATTCCTCAGCCATCATGCATCGAAATACGTGATAGGTGGCACGAGGATCGAGGACTACATTCCCTAGAGCTTGTGCAATGATAGGGAGAGTAGTCGTGCACACATATGTTGAAAATACTTTGCCATGCTCCTTTCTTGCTCTCTGTTGCAGCAAACCAGAAATCAACAGCCTTCTAGAGCGTTGTATAGTGTTCCGGGATCAATTGCAAACAGAGGCAAATCGAGGCATCGCGAGGAATTTTCCGACAAGGCGACTCGAGCATGCATGCATCTTTCATCATTCAGAACAAAACTGAGGCAGTCCATTACTTGTAGTATTGCATGCTAGTTTATTCACTTCCCTAGTTAATTTGTTAATTAATTAGGGTTTTATAATATTTAATTAGCTAGAGTAGTTAATTATTTATTCGGTATTTATTCGGACCCTCTGAGAGAGGGCCAATTGTTGTAATAAGTGTGCGTGTATGTGATGTATGTCTTCAACCCCATGTCTTTCTCCCTTTTATTTACCAGCTTATGACGGTTAGTTTAAGGCATGTTTCAATCAGCATACTTATGATAGCAAGTTTGCATTCATTCATCTGTTTTGCATGCACCAGACTCGGCGCATCATACTAACTGCATCGTATTTCAATTCCAAGTTGAATACGTGTATCAATTGTTACATTTCATATGCCATCTTAGAATAGCCGAGCCTATCTTAGTTGCATTTTTCCATGTGTTGTGTGCGGGGAGCAAATATTCAGGCAAGCCCGTACTCCTTTCTTCCAAGCTCCGTTTCTGTCCGATCACCTACGTACACAACAGCAGTGAGCTACCTGGCGGTGTGTGGCCGGAAAACCCCTCTGACGATCAAGTTAGACACACACACAGGGATAGAGAGAGAGAGAGGACTGAGTTGAGTGTAAGTATTTCTCTTACCAAATGTTCATTTATCTAGGCATGAGGGGCGTAGACTCGCCTATATACCTTCTGCGCCCCAAATCTACTCTCATTAGTCTCTCGACACATGGTGCTGCTATCCCATCTGTCAGCACAAATCCAGCAACCTCCACCTAACCAAACTGTTAGGATACCTCGACGGAGCTCGGCAGACCGGCGGAACCTCCTTGATTTCTCCTGACCGCGTTGCGCAGTATACCTTAATGGACCATTCGCCGAGCTCCTGTACAACCGAACTCAGCTGCATTCCAGCAAGCCAAGCTCGAGGTAGGTTGAGCCGATTAGCCATCGGTCTTCCTGCCGAGCTAACGCATGAACCGTGGAACCCGTGGAGACAGGCAGACATCGCGGCCGAACTCGCAGTAGACCAGCTTCCGCACCAACAAGCCAAGTAGCTCGGTCCCACATGCCCTGTGCCTTAACCAAGCAAAACCCTTCCGGACAGGCCCAAGCTACCGCGGTCCAATTGTGCTCGGCCCACAATTTGCCCGGCCATTACCACGGCCCAATTCAGCTCATAAATCTCCCTCTCAATTGCCCCTTAATTCCGTCCGCGCAAGCGTGACTGGGATTACATGATCTGACCGGGGTAGACTCTTCATCGGTCCTTAGTTTGCAAGACATCAACTGCGTTATTCCTCTTGCTCAGTTTCTTAGCTTGCTTGGCTAAAGCCTCAACTTGTCTTCCTGACGAGCAAAATCAGCTCGGCGAGGAACTCCAAAGAAGGCGAGCAAGGTCCGCTCCGCGACTTCCTTCTTGGCGAGCAAGGTCAGCTCGGCAAGGAACTACAAAGAAGGCGAGAAGGATCCGCTCCGCGACTTCCTTCTTAGCGAGCAATATCAGCTCGGCAAGGAACTCCAAAGAAGGCGAGCAAGGTTCGCTCCACGACTTCCTTCTTAGTGAGAAACATCAGCTCGGCAAGGAGCTCCAAAGAAGGCGAGCAAGGTCCGCTCTGCGACTTCTTTCTTGGTGAGCAACATCAGCTCGGCAAGGTACTCCAAAGAAAGCGAGCAAGGTCCGCTCCGCGACTTCCTTCTTGGCGAGCAACATCAGCTCGGCAAGGTACTCCAAAGCAAGTGGGGAGCATAACAATGCTGTGGAAATACAAACATGGAAGTGGAGCATGCGGTCTACGCCGGCAACGAAATTGATCATAAGAATGCGGTCTACGCAGGTAATGAAATCAACAAATTATGCGGTCTACGCAAGTAATGAAATTAATATGGGGTCTACCCAAACGAAACATGCGGTCTATGCATGTAATGATATAATGCGGTTTACGCAGGTAATGAAAATAGTAATGCGGTCTACGCAATCAAAACATGCGGTCTACGCAGGTAATGAAATTGAACAATTATGCGGTCTACGCAAGCAATACATGCGGTCTACGCAGGTAAAGAAATTACACGATAAATATGCGGTCTACGCAAGGAAAGAAATTGAACAATTATGCGGTCTACGCAAGCAATACATGCGGTCTACGCAGGTAAAGAAATTGAACAATAAATATGCAGTCTACGCAAGGAAAGAAATTGAACAATTATGCGGTCTACGCAAGCAATACATGCGGTCTACGCAGGTAAAAAAATTGAACAATAAATATGCGGTCTACGCAAATAAAAAAATTGAACAATTATGCGGTTTACGCAAGCAATACATGCGGTCTACGCAGGTAAAAAAATTGAACAATAAATATGCGGTCTACGCAAATAAAAAAATTGAACAATTATGCGGTTTACGCAAGCAATACATGCGGTCTACGCAGGTAAAAAAATTGAACAATAAATATGCGGTCTACGCAAATAAAGAAATTGAACAATTATGCGGTCTACGCAAGCAATACATGCGGTCTACGCAGGTAAAAAAATTGAACAATAAATATGCGGTCTACGCAAATAAAGAAATTGAACAATCATGCGGCCTACGCAAGTAAAGAAATTGAACAATAAATATGCGATCTACGCAAGGAAAGAAATTGAACAATTATGCGGTCTACGCAAGCAATACATGCGGTCTACGCAGGTAAAAAAATTGAACAATAAATATGCGGTCTACGCAAATAAAAAAATTGAACAATTATGCGGTTTACGCAAGCAATACATGCGGTCTACGCAGGTAAAAAAATTGAACAATAAATATGCGGTCTACGCAAATAAAAAAATTGAACAATTATGCGGTTTACGCAAGCAATACATGCGGTCTACGCAGGTAAAAAAATTGAACAATAAATATGCGGTCTACGCAAATAAAGAAATTGAACAATTATGCGGTCTACGCAAGCAATACATGCGGTCTACGCAGGTAAAAAAATTGAACAATAAATATGCGGTCTACGCAAATAAAGAAATTGAACAATCATGCGGCCTACGCAAGTAAAGAAATTGAACAATAAATATGCGATCTACGCAAGGAAAGAAATTGAACAATTATGCGGTCTACGCAAGCAATACATGCGGTCTACGCAGGTAAAGAAATTGAACAATAAATAGCAGGTAATGTAATGAACATGCGGTCTACGCAAGTAAAGAAATGATTACAAACATGCGGTCTACGCAGGTAATGTAATGAACATGCGGTCCACGCAGGTAATGTAATGAACATACGGTCTACGCAAGTAAAGAAATGATTACAAACATGCAGTCTACGCAGCTAATGTAACGAGATGCGCAAAACCGCGCAACGGAATGCAATGCACAAAACAGCGTGACGGTTTGAAATGCACAAAACAGTGCGATGATTCGAATTGCACAAAACAGTGCGACGATTTGAAATGCACAAAACAGTGCGACGATTTGAAATGCACAAAACAGTGCGCCGGTTTGAAATGCACAAAATAGTGCGCCGATTTGAAATGCACAAAACAGTGCGATTGATATGCGATACACATGGGGCAACTTTTGGATCTTGTAAAAGTCAAAAGGATACGAAAAGGATACGCCTTGTATGAATTGGAGTGCCACGCACGGAAGCCGCAGTCCGAGGTCAAAACGGAGGCCGGTTAAGCGTCGGAGATGCACTTTCTTGCACTTTCTTGAGCTATGAAGACCAAAAACTTCTCATATGGCCTAAACAAGGTTGTGGGAACACCACCGGCCGGAAGGGGAGGCCACCGGCTGTCCACCGGCTTTGAAATGCACAAAACAGTGTGATGATTTGAAATGCACAAAACAGTGCGCCAGTTTGAAATGCACAAAATAGTGCGACGATTTGAAATGAACAAAACAGTGCGCCGGTTTGAAATGCACAAAACAGTGCAACGATTTGAAATGCACAAAACAGTGCGCCGGTTTGAAATGCACAAAACAGTGCAACGATTTGAAATGCACAAAACAGTGCGCCGGTTTGAAATGCACAAAACAGTGCAACGATTTGAAATGCACAAAACAGTGCGCCGGTTTGAAATGCACAAAACAGTGCAACGATTTGAAATGCACAAAACAGTGCGCCGGTTTGAAATGCACAAAACAGTGTAACGATTTGAAATGCAAAAAACAGTGCGACGGTTTGAAATGTACAAAACAGTGCGATGATTTGAAATGCACAAAACAATGCGCCGGTTTGAAATGCACAAAACAGTGCGACGATATGCGATACACATGAGGCAACTTTTGGACCTTGTAAAAGTCAAAAGGATACGAAAAGGATACACCTTGTATGAATTGGAGTGCCACGCACGGAAGCTGCAGTCCGAGGTCAAAACGGAGGCCAGTTGAACATCGGAGATGCCCTTTCTTGCACTTTCTTGAGCTATGAAGACCAAAAACTTCTCACATGGCCTAAAAAAGGCTGTGGAAACACCACCGGCCGGGAGGGGAGGCCACCGGCTGTCCACCGGCTGAAAAATAACTCCATCGGCACAAAAAAGTGCCGGCCGGCACAAAACATTGCCGACCGGCAAACAGTTGCTGAGTCGGGGCAGATTCGACTTTTCACTTTGGGTGTTTTAAAATAGGGTTTCAAAACCATATTTTCTCATTCCCCTTCCGCCGAAATCCTTCACACTCTCTCTCTAGAGCGTTTCCCTCTCCTCGTTTCTCCGTTTCTTCACGTTCTACGCCCGTTTCGTCGTCGGATTCGCGATTTTCTTTGCGTTTCGGACATTTTCCACCGATCGCATTTTTGTTTCGGTGCCTCGTTTGGCGTTCCCGCCTTTTCGGGGTTTGTTCCCCTTGCTTTCCTCTTCATTTCCGTGCCTTTTCACATTCCAGCCTTCCCGGCCATTTTCGACCCTCTTGGGAGTTGACTTTTCAGTTGACTCTTCGTATTCCGGCTCGGTTTTCCTTCTCCCGGCCATTTTCACACCACTCTCTACATGGCGGACGACATTCCACGTGGCGGGACTCCCCCAGACCACGAGATGGATCCCGGGGTCGAGCTCCTATTCGTCGTCGGATTCGCGATTTCCTTCGCGTTTCGGACATTTTCAACCGATCACATTCTTGTTTCGGTGCCTCGTTTGGCGTTCTCGCCTTTTCGGGGTTTGTTCCCCTTGCTTTCCTCTTCATTCCTGTGCCTTTTCACATTCCGGCCTTCCCGGCCATTTCCGACCCTCTCAGGAGTTGACTTTCCGGTTGACTCTTCGTATTCCGGCCCGGTTTTCCTTTTCCCGACCATTTTCACACCATTCTCTACATAGCGGACGACATTCCACGTGGCGGGACTCCCCCGGACCACGAGATGGATCCCGGGGGCGAGCTCCTACCACTGAGCGAGCGCCCGTTCGACCCGGCGACCTACCGGCCGGCGATCCATGTTCTGCCCCCAGACGGCCTGCGTCAGTTCCGGAGCTTCGAGAGGCACGTGGCCCCTGAGCTACTACTGCGTGAGCAACTCTAAATAGGCCTAAAACAGTAGCCATTAATGCCGAGGTAACTTTCTTTCTTCTGCTTTACTTTTCGCAATGTAGGATACAAAAACTGTCACAGCTAGTTGTATTCTTTAACTGCTAAAAACTGGTGTGCTGTAGACTGTAGTTGACTGTAAACATACATACAACTGATATCTGTTTAAGACTGACACATGCACACACACTGCACTAGCCCTGAATCATTCAAACACACTGCGCTCACTGTATTTCACTGCATACACACTGGCACCCAGTATTCGTCTGAATCTGTTAAATTTGCACACATGCTATATCTGTTCTGAAACACCCAAACACGCTGACACAGCACACGTATTTCACTGCAAGCACACCGGCACCCGGTATTTGCCTGAATCTGACAAACTTGCATACATGCTATATCTGTCCTTTCAAAACTGCAAGTTGAATGTTGTCTTGCAATTGTTATTTTCTGTTTACAGGAGGGTTCCCATACCATTCGCGGGTATGGGCATACTGGTGCACGGGAGTGGTATGATGAGCTCCCTGATGCGGTCCGACGCATCGTGGACCGAGCGGGCTTCGGCACCTTCTGCCGAGGGCTCTCCAGATTGTCCACATGCAGACCTCTCTTGGCCGCTCTGGCGGAGAGGTGGTGGACTCTCTAGGCTCTCCACATGCAGACCTCTCCTTGCCGCTCTGGCAGAGAGGTGGTGGGACACCACGGATTCTTTTCACTTTTCCACTGCAGGGGACATGACGATGACCCCTTACGATTTCTCGATGCTTACTGGCATCGGGGTGGGGGGTGATCCAATCCCTTTTGACATCGCGATGGATGAGTGGACCGCCGCTCAGGTCCATCTACTGGGGGAGGCCCCACCTCTTGCTCGTCCGGGCTTCGTGCGGTACTCCTGGTTCGAGGTACAGTTCCAGGTTCAGCCTGTTTTGGAGGAGGAGGCGCAGATGACCCAGGAGGACGTGGAGAGGTATGCTCGCGGCTTCCTCATGTTCCTGTTCGGGACTACCATCTTCGCCGACCGGGCGAACACCATGCCTCTTTGTCTTCTCAGCGCACTGGTGGATGTCCGGGACATTCTGCACTATGACTGGGGCGGCGCCGCCCTGTCCACTCTCTACGGGTACATGAGCTCGGCTTCGCGCGGCAGCGGCCAACTACTCGGAGGCTACTGGCGGGCTTGAGAGGTACACTTCTTCTCCGCTTTTTTTTCATTTCTGTCTCGTAATTTCACTCTGTACACTGCACACACTGTAGTCTGCTTTACACTTGCTGTATACTGTACACACGGCACACACATACATTCTGCTTTACAGTAGTTTGCTTTACACTTGTTGTATACTGTACACACGGCACACACATACAATCTGCTTTACACTGACTGCACACTGCTCACACTGTACACTGCACACAATACACTGCACAACACACGGCTCTGCCCTTTCTGCTTTATCCTGTCGGTCATACTGACATCTGTTTTGCAGTTGTGGGTTTACGCCTACTTCCCTAGGCTTGCACCCGTACCAGTCGCGGAGCCTCCTCCGGCTGTCCCGTTCTCGAGTCGCTTCGACGGGAGATCCACCCGGCGACCACGGGAGACGTTCGGCTTCTTCCGCCGATATTTCGACACCATCACCCCCACAGAGGTATGCTTTACTTTCAGTTCGTTTAGCTTCGCTTTCCCACTGCATATTTCAATAACAGTAGATAACAAACTGTCTGTCATTTTCAGATCACTTGGCGGCCGTGGGCTCCTATGCCGGCGGCGATGCGGGGTCGGTTCCCTGGTGCGGAGGAGACCTCGCGTTTCTGGATTTTGCTTGAGGGCCCGGTCTGTCGGGCTTGGTACCTGGGGGAGCGTTTTCTACGCCAGACCCTAGGTTACCTGAGCAGATAGTCCCGGTTCCCCCTCCTGCAGACATGACGGAGACCGAGGGGTTCACCACTGAGCAGCTGGATGATTACTCCATCGGCTGGGAGGAGGCCGGCTTCCGAGGCACTGGAGACTATCAGGAGTGCGTGCGGACGTACCTGATGCGCCCCCTGAGCGGCCGTCGAGCAGAGGGGGCCAGGCCTGTGGCATCGGCGGCTAGGGCCGGAGTGGGAGTTGGAGTAGGGGCTGCGAGAAGGGCTCGAGTCCGTGGCAGGAGCGGAGTGCAGGGAGGACGGGGAGCTGGCTGGCCTGCCCTGCCCGCTGTACTGACTTTCCAGGGGCAGGGTGGGTCGACCTATCAGATCCCCTTCGCCCCTCCACCGGCTGGTCACGAGTTCATTGATGTCCCCGACTTACCTCCGGTACGTATTACTGCATTTTTGTTCAGTTATTCATCTCAGTTTTCTTGATATTCCACAGAATATTGATGCATCTGATACTTTTGTAGGCTTGTTCTGGGTACACCCGTCAGTCGTTGACGATGAATGCCTCGATGATGGGGATGCTCCAGCAGACATTTGATCTCCTAGCCCTCTACAGCATACCGGTATGTCCTTCTGACATTGGCCTCAAACCACTCATACACTCTTTGCATAATCTGATGCACGGCACAACACCCGATACACTGATCTCACAGCATCTGACACACTGCATACACTGCATTCTGCACTATTAAACTGCCCACGGCATTCATACACTGTACTCACACGCTGCATTCTGCACTGATAGACTGCTCACGGCATTCACACTGTACTCATACACTGCATTCTGCACTGTTAAACTGCTCACGGCATTCATACACTATACTCGGCATTGCATTCTGCACCTTTGAACTGTTAACAGTATACTGATGTATTTCCCTTTTATGTACTTTTTCAGCCTCCTTTCCAGATTCCCATGGCAGGAGGTGCTCCAGCTAGACCTTCTATCCCTGCCCGGGGGAGAGATGAGGAGGGCCGGATATTTCCCCGTACCAGGGGAGGGCGTACTCACGTCGGGAGTAGCTCGCGAGCTCCAGTCCCGGATGATGATGATGACGAGGAGTCAGAGGCGGATTGATAAACTGCTTACGACATTCATACACTGTACTCTGCATTGCATTCTGCACTGATAAACTGTCTACAGTATACTGATGCATTTCCCTTTTATGTACTTTTTCAGCCTCCTTTCCAGATTCCAATGGCGGGAGGGGCTCCAGCTAGACCTTCTGTCCCTGCTCGGAGGAGAGATGAGGCTCCAAGGCGGGGCGTGCTCATGTCGGGAGCAGCTCGCGAGCTCCAGTCCCGGATGATGACGATGACGAGGAGTCAAAGGCGGAGGCAGAGGCGGAGTCCGAGTCATCGGAGGAGGAGACCGAAGACGGTTCCAGCTCGGGCTCTGATGACGACGTTGATGATGCTCCTGGACCCTCGTCCAGGAAGAGGACCAGGACAGACTGACGGCCCTTGGAGTGCTCGACACCGATGCGGATTTTTGTTGTTTTTCTCTTCTTTCTTGTACTTTTGCTCTTTTCCTCGGTAGTTAGATTACCTTGTACTGTCGCAGGCAGATTTTGTTTTCCTCAGAACTTTGTACTTGAAAAAGATTATGAAATGAACAGATTTTTGCTTAAAAAGTGTTACATTTACATATCTCATGTATTGCATCGCATTCTATCATGCCACGCCTCCATGTAGATGAAATTGATTGGTTATCTGAAAATTGAACACTTGCACTTGTAATAATCAGATAACTAAACAGCCAACAGCAAAATAACCCTAAGCAATCCACTGCCTGATTCTTGGACAGACAGCCCTTACTCTGTTGGGGATTAATCTGCATACAGCCCATAACACAGCATTCGGTTCATTCTGCACATAGCACACCCCGAACAAACAGCCTAATCTGACAAGACGGAGCTCAAAGATGGAACCGGTTGGAGTCGAAACACGTTCAAATGTAGAGAATGGCACAGCATTCCGAGTGTAAATGATTTTTGAAATCGAATGAGGGTTTTTCAAACCGGGATATCGAGCCTACAACTGAACACAGCGGGGAGGACTCAAATATAGGTACACGACCTAGACACAACGAGACACGCTCGAAAAAGACCTAAAACAAAGGTTGAGGTAAACAAAACCGAAGACACGACATACAGACGCGCTGACGAAGACGGGGGACCTCAGATTACGAGGAGCCAGTTTCTCTAGGCATTGTTTCCCACCCTTTCTGATTTGTGATTCTCACATCACTCGGCTCTCGAGCTCGAATTTTCTCTCAAAACCCTTTTCCTCACTTTTCTCTCAACTTGCACCTCTCTATTCTTCATTCTCTCATTTTTCATCCCTCCCCGGGGTGATTGATGGATAAATAGAAAGGTGTGGGTTCATGCTCGACACCGTTAGCTCACGGCCATTTCTTCTAACAGGTAGAGCGCTCTTCTGGCAAGTACGTCGATGACGGGGGAAAGACAGAACGCCTGGCTCAACTGTGCCCCTAGTTCATCATTTTAACCATTCTTTGTTTTTGCTTTCTACTAAGACAGTTTTGATCAAAATGAGAGTCGGATTAACGTACTTGTTCGATTTTTGATTTGAAAAGTATGCGAGTCAGGCTGCAAGCACTGAAAATTTTCCTTTTTCGATCCAAGACAATGGTCCAGTTTTGGAAAATGAAATAGTTTTCGAGAAAATAGTCAGCCTCAGTAAAAATTTTCAAAAAAACTATTTTTCAAACAGTCAATGCTCAACGGGCATGGAACTTACTCTTTGAGATGTGCAACCTCGGATTGGAGGCAATAGAAAATTGCCCCTGGTTCGAAAAAAAGGGGGGGAAGGCAACGGAAAGTTGCCCCTGGTTTTGAATGGCGTCTCACGCCGGCTCGCGGCAACGGAAAGTTGCCCCTTGTTTAGGATGGTGCCGCAGCAATTCGCAGACAGTCTTCATTGGCGGTGGTCAAACTCTCGGACACAGAGATGACGAAGACGGTCACAACACATATATGGACACAATCACCTTGAAGGGTGTTGGCCACTGGACTTTGGGGATGAAATCGAAACCATTGCATGGACTGAGAAGCTATGAAAGCGTTGGGGGCTGGACTTCATGATGAAGTTGCCTACGTATCCCAAACATGGGAATCAAGCCTTACGTAGTTCCGGTTAAGGTATACTCGGGTATTTTAACCTTCTCTTTCTCAGGCTCTAACTTTTGCCAAGGTGCCCGATGCGGGTTTTCGACCTTGCGAGCTTCTTTTCATTTTCTATTTCTTCTTTTTTTGTTGCATTTTTCTTTTTCTTTTTCTTTCTGTATTTTTTTCTTTTTCTTTTTCTTTCTGTATTTTTTTTCTTTTTTGTATTTTTCTCTTGCTCTAACTTTTGCCTGGACCGCCCTTCCGGGTTTTCGGCCCAGCGAGCCTCTCAAAGGGTAAAAATGTAGCAAGTCCATGCTAAATGATTTTTTTGAAATTGAAGCCTCTCTGTGTCTAGGAGAACGGCTGTTGCACTGATTTGCGGAGAATCCATGACGGTTGCTCCACGAGCTTCTTCCGGCGAGATCCACTCCTTCTGATTTGGCTTTGGTGCCTCTTTCTTGAGGGCTACTTCGAAACTGGCCATACAGACCTTTCATGGCGTTTGTCCGTTGAACTTTCTGAACGTTCTAAACGGGTTCAAAGTCGGAAAACAAATGGCTCTGTGTCTAGGAGAACGGCTGTTGCACTGATTTGCGGAGAATCCATCCCGGTTGCTCTACGAGCTTCTTCCAACGAGATCTACTTCTTCTGATTCGGCCTTGGTGCCTCTTGCTCGAGGGCTACTTCAAAACTGGCCACACGGACCTCCATGGCGCTTGTCCGTTGAGCTTTCTGAACATTCTGAATGGGTTCAAACTCGGAAAGCAAATAGGTTGAATCTTGAGGCTGAGAGCGATCCTAGGCTGCGCAATCTCAAGAGCGATTCCACACAGGTCTTCGCAGGGCCGCGTAAAACATTTGCTTTTGAAAGTTTTTAAGAAAGAGACAAATCGCTCGCGCCGAAGATAGTGTGGAACCAATCTGGATCAGGCCAGCGTCCTTCTCAGTACTCACGCCGATAAGCATGATTTCATTCATAAAAAGGCTTAGCACGCCTCTCTTTCTCTCAAAATGATCAAAATTTTGCAAAACCCGAGGAATTCCTTCCTCTTCGTTTTCATCACCGCAGTGTTCAAAAGGTTTGTTTTTTGGAAAACTTAGGTTAATGCAATGAGTTTGGCACACAGGAGAGCAGGCGAGATGTACTGTTAGCCCATTCAAATTCTCTGGCACTTATGCTGAAAGCAAGCATGAAGTTTGAGATAGCAACAGCTGTTTCATTCGGCTTTGTTGGTGCAACTGGCCCCTCGGCAGAAATAGACTCAAAACAAAAATAAATAATTACAAAACGGTGTTCGGGACAACAACCCCAGAATCACCAGGTATTATATACAAGGGGGACTGACCCGATACAACCAGACAGACCCTTAAGCAAAAAAGACTGACTCAAAACAAAGAGACAGACTCAAAACAAAAGACTGACTCGACATCCAAGCCAAGATTTACAAAACTCGGTTTCACCGATACTCAAAAATGCGTGCCAGACGCTTCATCCAAAAATGTATCAAATGAGGCCTTGGGGAGCAAGTGGATTTTCTTCACACCTATTTGAGTTTGAGGGGGGGTTATACACAATATCATGTATAAGTCATCATATATACACAGTATCATGTATAAGTCATCATGTATAAGTCGCCCATGGCGCACTCCTTAAGTCACCCCCTTGGTGCACCACCACAATCTTCTACATCGGTCTGACACGACCACACAGTGTCTGCTACAATCAGTCCGGCATGACCTCGTAAACTGTCCTGCTACATCGGTCCGGCATGACCTCGTAAACTGTCCTGCTACAACGGTCCGACATGACCCCGTAAACTGTCTTCTACACCGGTCCGACATGACCCCATAAACTGTCTGCCATAACCATACAGTCTTCTACAACGGTCTGACACGACCATACAGTGTCTCCTATCCTATTTTATTTGTCAGTTTATTTTTCTATTTTGTTACTCTCTTCAAACTCAAGTTGGTTTGTGCCTATCCTCCTTGAGTTTGAGGGGGGCTGTTAGTGCATTATATTGTTAGTGTATTCTATGTTGTTATTAGCTGTAAAGTGTGTCCTAGCTGATCATGATGTCTTTGCTTTCGGTTGCTTTTGGGTGCATTGTTTGTAAACTTCTCCTTTATAAGGAGCTCCTGAACCATTGTACAAAATACATTCAATACATAAATCAATATACATAATTCATTCTCTCTGTATCTCTCTTTCTCTATCAATTTATCTTACAAAGATGATGTAGAATTCCGGGAGAGTAGTGATGATGAAGACGAAGCTGGGCAAAGGAAACCCGTATGGGTGGATGATGAAGAAGAAAAGGCCAGTATAAATATAGCTAAAGTCCAACAGATTGAGGAAGCTGAAGAAGGAAAATGACGAGATTGTTATCTTTGGTTCTGCGTATGTGTCCAGATTAAGGGCTCATCATGTAAAATTGAACCCGGGAACAGAGTGGGCCCAACGTGATTCACAGCCAAGGAATTGCAGCTCTGATGATGAAGATTCTGATATAGAAAATGGGGTAGTTCTTGCGCGTGGTTGTAAAGATGTTGAAGGTGTAGATGACATTCTTTGAACAAATGAGGACCTCGTTGTGAAGAGCAGGGTGAAGCTATTGCCTGGACTCCTTGAGTACTTGAGATTAGTATATGCAAATGCAGATGATCTTTCCAATGCTCCAATAAATTCAGTTCAGTTCCACACAAATGCCCAATTGCTCCTTACTGCTGGATTAGATAAAAAAACTCAGATTTTTTCTGATAGATGGCATAAGGAACACCAAAATACAAAGCATTTTCCTAGATGATTGTCCCATTTGAAAGGCATGTTTCTTACCTGATGGATCTCAAGTAATAGCATCAGGAAGAAGAAAGTTTTTCTATAGTTTCGATCTAGTGAAAGCTATGGTAGATAAAATAGGTCCACTGACTGGCTGGGAAGAGAAGAGCTTGGAAGTTTTTGAGGTTTTGCCCGATTCTAATACAATTGTGTTTGTGGGTAATGAAGGGTATATTTTGTTAGTTTCATCCAAAACAAAGGCACTTGTTGGAACACTCAAAATGAATGGCACAGCTTGATCATTAGCGTTTGTGGGTAATGAAGGGTATATATAAATAGCGTTTATATAAAAAAAGAAAGAAAGAGAAAAGAAAAGAAATACAAATATCTTTTAAAGCACTGAATTCTTAATTCTTTACAAAGACATTTTTATTTGTTTCTCAAGAAGAATCATTTGTCGCTTCTCTCTATTTGATTGATTGAAAATCGCAATCTCGTTATCTTTATCTTTATCTTTATTGAAGAAATAGTATATTACTGTACCCAAGTATTGTTGTGCAATTTGAATAGTTTGAATTATTTTGTACTAGTACTCTATGGAGGCAGACCCCTTTAATCTAAATTTTAGACTGAAGGGTGCTGTTTCAGCCTGTTTGGAGCTCCAGCAAATCATTGTCCTTGTAAATGGCTTGCAAACACCAACTTGGTCATCATAGGTTAAATTGCTGCTTTTGTAGTGTTTGTTTGTGTAGTCATCTTTTAAATTCAAGAATTTAAAAAGAGTTATTGAAAAGCTAACAATGAGCAGATAATCAATAAAAAGGTTAACAAAAGAGAAATAATTAAAGAAAACTGAAAGTTGAATAAGTTGAGTGTTTTACTTGAAATCAATTGTTTGGCAGGAAAGATAAATTAATTATTTGTTATAATCAGTTAGAATCTTTATGCATAGATGGATTTCAAATGAAGGGATTTGAGATTCAAATATAGGAGAGATGATTGTAATAAATAGATTAGGAGAAGATATTGTATAGTAAGAAGATGAGTAATTTGCTATGATCTTTGTATAATTCTAAACCATAGTGTAAAGGCTGTCATTCATCATAATCTATCATGATGTAAAGCTCTTAAATTTAATCTTGAAATCCATATATCAACTATTATATCTAAACTTGAGCTATTCTCCTTGAATAATTAATCCTCAAATCCTTTCATCCAAAATCTACAAATCCAAACACAACGTAATAGAACTTCCATTCTTCATTAGAGCAAATTATAGGAGACGAAATCATTGATATTTCACCAAACAATTGTGGTAGTGGTGACACCATGTCTTGAACTCTATTTTAACAGAGAAGTTTTATTCCACCGATTGCAATCCCGGAAGGCATAATAATAAGCTTCTGGGATGTTCATGATTTTCAAATAGTCATTACCTTGTTTGCCCTCAAGTCTCATAATCAATTCATTTTTCATGTCAGAAAAAGCAAGTGACTTCAGATTGGTGAGGAATTTCTGCGTGCTGTCTCAAAAACAGGGGCTTTGGGGGAAAAAAACTGAAGAAATTTGAAAAAAGGTCACCACCGGTTGAACAGGTTGTGAATATTCCTAATTAAATTAATCGGTGGCTGAGATTAATTTATAAAAATCTGATGGTTTAAAATAGATGTGTATATGATGTGCACATCTTATTGAGGTGCACATCTTAACAGCTCCCAAAAAAAAAAGAACAACTAAGTTCAAATTCGATTTTTTTTTTTTTAATTCCCTACAAGATTTTTAACTACTAACTATGTTGAGAAGTAAACATAAAATTTTACTGTGGTGAGGAAATAATGGTTTTACCTCTTGATGAGATTGGCACGAAGTGCCTGCTCAGAAAAACCCAATTCTTTAGACTACAACTGACATTTGGCATATGTATGGGGAGAAAATACTTGACGCTTCCGTACTCCTCTCGTCCAAGCATCATAGTTCTCTGAACTATGTCGTTGAACCTGAAACACAGCAACGGTAAGCTACTCGGTGGGTGTGTTTCTGGAAAATCCCTTCAACGGTCATGTTAGCACTCAGAGAGAGGGAGAGAGAGAGAGAGGGGAGGGAGAGAGGAGGGGACAAAAGAGAAGATTGCAGTCTAAGGAAAGTCGTAGACCTATTGTATGGAGGCGTTGCAGGGCTTATATACGTTCTGTGCGATCTTCCTTACTTGTTCTCTCCTGGGCATGTGGATGTACTGTCCTTTGTTCGTCCTTCACGTGTGTGCACAACAATACTACTAAACAGCCAAACGGTATTGACGCACATGAACAGTGAATTCCTTGCATTGCCCTTCCATTGGGCCACGTGGTAGTTTTTGCCGAACTGCCCGTAATCCGGTATTAGGCCGTTCACTTCCAACGGCTTACACCAACCGGCCTAGATTCAAAATGCCCAACTGGTCAACTGCATCTCGGCCAAGTCAGTCGAACTCACCCTAGTTCCCTACCTTGGCCCAGCTTTGCTTGGCTTACCATAGCTCGGTAAGATCGACACGATTCACGAGGTAGGATACTCTGATTGAGGTAGTAGAGCTCGGTTGATATTGCTAGGCGGACCAAGTCCACTTTAGTCTAGCCTAACCAATCGTAAGGCGGTGGACTGGGCTTGGCCCATCAGATAAATAGCTCGGCCCTTTTGCACGGCCAAAACTCCCCTCTCAGCATACTTTCCCAGAAAAATTGTTTTCTCATGAATTCCATCGGCATTAATCAGGATTTGCCTAGCAAATGCATTTATATTCATTGTGTCGCTGAAATGGGGATGCAAAAGCTTGTGTATCGGGTGAAGCATGCTCAACTACCTATTTGTCGCAATCACGAATAACTCAATCACTGCGTGGGTATTCAACCTTCTATAAAGTTAGAGGTATCCGAATGAATGATTTGAAGTTAGTATCCGAATTGTATATATGAGAAGCTTATAACTTTTTTATTTTTATTTTTTAAAGAGTTTGTACTAAAATGTTTTGTGTATCTTCTACTTACAACATATGAAGTAGAAATAACTTAAATAAGTAGAAAAAAGTTGATAATCTAGAATGAACTTTTGACTCCTGCTTGCTTTCTGATTATCTGAAGTTGCACCAAATAGGGACACTAGTTTGTTATATTAAGTTTTGAGTGTTGTTATTCAGGCCAAAAAAATTAGATTCACTTTCTAGACCCAATGATGTGGCACTCTATTAAAATATTTAATTCAAATTTTTCTCTCATTTATTCTTTAATCATCAACCAATCATCTTATTGACACATCACTGGATCTAGAAAATAGATTTAGAAAATGGGCTTATGTATCATTTTTCTTAAGTTTTTGTTTGACAAAAGTTGTACCAGTGACCGATGAGTTGATGGTATCCGGAGTCATTGACTGCAACATATGCTTTAGCCAATTGCCAAAGGGAGCCTTAAATATCGTGTTCAGATGGGGTGCACACTTTGCTTATGGCTCCAAATTGATCTCCCTTCGGGTGTGGCAAGCTTGACTCGATTGCTAGATGCTTTAAAGCCCTGTCTTTTTGCAGAAAGAGGAGAGTTCTAGTGGCATAAATCTTTGTGATGTTGTATTTGTAGGAAAGGGTTCAAGAAAGTAGTTAGAAAATTCGAAGATCTTCAAACAAACATGTTCAAGCCCGAAAAGAACCAAAACAAGACCCCAAAGGGTGCCAATAACAGAATTCTACTATTGAAAGCATCTGGATCTTGACATAGGAGATCATTGAGTGTGAAAGGAGGCTGCCGGCCATCAATGAGCCACTGCCGGCCATCGACGAGCAGAATCTTGGAAATGTTGACACCTATCCTCCACTCAATGCCTTATCTTCCATAAAGCTTCCAGCTTCGTGGTTTGTTCATTTCAACTCCATTTTTGCTCCAAATGAAAGCATTTCTTGCCCAAAAACTCTCCGATTGGCTTGCAGCTTTAGATGGCTCGGAAAAGTTAAACTTCTGGGGTTTCGGAATAAATGCACTATTCACGCTGAGCCGCACCCCGCTGCGTTTTCCGTTCCTCCATGCCGCGGCAAGGTGTTGGAATCTGGTAACTCATGTTTTTAGCTTTGGCGGACAAGAGATATGTCCCACTTTTGAAGATTTCCAAACTTTGATGGAATCTCGGCGCGATGAAGAGATTTTGCCCCAATTCCGTTTTGGCCACATCCAAGCTTTAGGACGGATGTGTGGGCTTACATTGCCTGACGCTCGGTCTTTGATTCGCGACGGAGAGCTGGATATTCCGAGCTTGATTCATTGGTTTTCTGACGCTGGTGACCGTGGCGACCATCTTTGGCAGAGTTTTCGGCAACACGCCCCCTACTTGTGCATGTTGTCTCATTTCTTACTTGCCCCAGGCTTCAGAGGGTCCAGCGTCCGTTTGATTGAGGTTGCCCAAGGCTTAAAGAAGGGCAAAAGCTGCATTGGCATGGCACTAGCTAAGACTCTGATGGGTTTGGATGCCTTCCATCGCCGGGAGACAACCAGATTCGCCAAGAGTCCACTACTCTTACAGGTAATGTTTCCTATCCTTCTCACATGTGTATTTCTCTCATCACTCGGCCCTCAGGCTCTGTTTTTCTCTGAAAACCCTTTGTCTCTTTTCTCTCCACGTACACCTCTCTATTCTTTAATCTATCATTTTTCATACCTCCCCAGATATGGTTAATGGATAAGTTGAAAGTAGTGGACTCATGCCCAGCATATTCAGCACGTGGCTACTTCTTCCAGCAATGACTAGTTGATGCCCCAGATGAGGGATGGTGGTGCGAGTGGATGTGCAGCCTATCTGCCGTCAACATTGCCTGGCGCTGCTCCTGGCTTAACCTGCCGACGATGAGTTACAGCATGTCTAGCCAACCGGGCATTTAGTTGATCGGCTTGACACACTGTGTCTTTTACTTCCCGTTCTGATTCAGGCATCAGTTTGGACATGATCAGACTTGCCCGAAAGAAGGGATAGAGTACCCTACTTCATTTTTTATCTGAGGCGCACAGCTAGCCCGGTATGCCACAGCATGGAGGACGAGAGAACTACTGGCCCCCGCTCCCACTTTCAGTTGCACCCTCTCTGATGAGTGCATAGCTTGACTCGATGAAGAGGCACAGGTTGGGCCTACTTTGGCATCAGAGGCTTCCACAAGCTCTGGGAGGGGACGCAGGAACACCTAACTATGCCCTGAGTTTATTTTCTTTAATCAGTACTTTCAAGTTTTCTTTATGAATGTAATAAAAAGCAACTTTAATTTGTATTCAAGAATAGGAGAACTCTGTACTAAAATCAATGCAATTGAAGGTTGTGGGTACTGAAAATTTTTCGTTTGGTCCAAAAATGGTCTAATCGTAAAAAAATTAATTTAAGCAAAATCAACTTTTATTAAAACTTTTCAAAACCATTTTCGATATGGATCAAAACTGGACATGCCTGAGATCTATCCTTGAGATGCACAACCTCGGAAAGTTGCCCCTAGTCTGAATAGCACTACACTGGAGATCACAACCGAGCTCTTGAATGTAGACTAGACAAAGATGACCAACATGATCACGCGAACAAAGTTGATTAGGAAATGTTTATGGCTGGACTTCGGAATGAAGTTGCCTACGTATCCCAAAGATGGGAGTCAAGCCTTACGTAGTTTGGTTCAGGTTCACTCGTGTATTGACACTCTCCTTTTGCGCTCTAACTTTTGCCAAGGTCACCCTTTCTGGGTTTTCAATCTTGCGAGCTATAGCGATTCCGGGTTTGCCCTTGTTATACAGTGATCCGGACATGTGGCCGTGGATGTTGGTAGTTGTTTATTATCTTGTTTACATCCTTTCTTATTTGGTATTTGAGTTATGGGATGTGTTGGGCAGGTTTGTTACAGGTTGGTTGAGTTTAGAAACCAAAACTAGTTGCCCAGATTTTAACCTGTCCGCTCGAGCGGGGGTTTTGGCGCTCGAGCGGAAATTGCACCCATCCAGTTTTTCCTGTGCAGAGTTGGACGCTCGAGCGTGGGATTGGCCGCTCGAGCGGGGTTGTGTGAGTGACGCTCGAGCGGGGAGTTGGAAGCTCGAGCGGAGACCTGGTTCTGTAAAAGTTCTGGGAGTGTGTATTCACCGCTCGAGCGGGATTGTTGGCGCTCGAGCGGGAGTCTGTGAGTGACGCTCGAGCGGGGGTTTTGGCGCTCGAGCGGGAATTGCACCCATCCAGTATTTCCTGTGCAGTGTTGGACGCTCGAGCGTGGTGTTGGCCGCTCGAGCGGGGTTGTGTGAGTGCCGCTCGAGCGGGGCGTTGGCGGGGAGTTGAAAGACCTGGTTCTGTAAAAGTTCTGGGAGTGTGTATCCGCCGCTCGAGCGGGATTGTTGACGCTCGAGCGGGAGTCTGTGAGTGACGCTCGAGCGGGGTGTTTGACGCTCGAGCGGGCCGACTGGGTTTAAGTTCCGTGTTTTGACTTTTCAAATCACTTTTTCACTTTCTCTTCTCTCTCCTACTTTTCCAAAAACACCATTGTTGAGCCTCTCACTCTAGAACTCTACCTTCTCTCTAGGTTTTGATCTAGTAGGAGTGATTTGCTCATCTTTGGCCTTTACAAAAGAGTTGTTGATCGTCGAGGGCTTCTTTTTAATCTGAAAATTTTGAACTTTGGAGCACGTTAGGTTTTGTCATCTTCTCCTTTGAGCATCGAGGGCTACATTTTAATCTGAAAATTTCGAGTTTTGGAGCACGTTGGGTTTTGTCGTCTTCTCCTTTGAGGCTCTGAATTTGAGGTAGGGATATCCTACTCCTCTCTATGGGTTTTGTCTTTAAATTTTGGTATTTTGAGATGTTGGGGTTGGTTTAGTAGTTTTGTGAGAGTTTGGGGCTTTTGTGTTATTTTTTACAAAAGTTGGGGTTTTATTTATAATAAACCTAGATGTATGTTTGGCATAGAGAAATGGAAATAAATGTTGAATCATTGATGAAAATGGGACCTAAGGGTTGAAATGTTAATTATGGAAAATGACCTAATTACATTGTGTAGAATGTGGATATAGCTTATATGCTTATCTGTAGATATTGTTGTTATACATCTCTGTTGTAGAATGTGGATATAGCTTATATGCTTATCTGTAGATATTGTTGTTATACATCTCTGTTGTAGAATGTGGATATAGCTTATATGCTTATCTGTAGATATTGTTGTTATACATCTCTGTTGTAGAATGTGGATATAGCTTATATGCTTATCTGTAGATATTGTTGTTATACATCTCTGTTGTAGAATGTGGATATAGCTTATATGCTTATCTGTAGATATTGTTGTTATACATCTCTGTTGTAGAATGTGGATATAGCTTATATGCTTATCTGTAGATATTGTTGTTATACATCTCTGTTGTAGAATGTGGATATAGCTTATATGCTTATCTGTAGATATTGTTGTTATACATCTCTGTTGTAGAATGTGGATATAGCTTATATGCTTATCTGTAGATATTGTTGTTATACATCTCTGTTGTAGAATGTGGATATAGCTTATATGCTTATCTGTAGATATTGTTGTTATACATCTCTGTTGTAGAATGTGGATATAGCTTATATGCTTATCTGTAGATATTGTTGTTATACATCTCTGTTGTAGAATGTGGATATAGCTTATATGCTTATCTGTGGATATTGTTGTTATACATATCTGTTGAGCATGTGGGTAGTGCTTATATGCCTATCCGTTGAAAAAGGGAAAATGAAAGGAAACTTGGACTCATAAGTCGTATGACATAAATATGTGATTTATGTGATTGTATCAGTGTTGGCCATCTATCAATTGCTAATCTTTTAGTCATTGTTCATGGTTGGTTTAGTGTATTTCTACTGGGCTGTGGCTCACCCTATATGGGAATATCATTTTCAGGTACAGGTAGCATGCCACCTCCAAGGACATAGCTTGGGAGGCTAGAGGCGGACATACTTTTGTTGTTTTACTTTTTGATGTATTACATGTAAATTCAAGCCAAGGGCTTAATGTGTTTGAGTTAGTACTCTTTTGTTGTAACCAAGTGTTAACTTGGAAAGCTGTAAGCCCGTAGGGCATTTTGCTTTTGTTGTTAACATGTAATACTTATGTAATGGAATTCTGATAAATGGAAGAATGTGGCTATTTCATATGTTAATGAATCTTATTTAATGGGTTTAATGTTATTTTTTTGAGGGCGTTACACGAATTCGGAGCCCCATCCGTGCATGACACGCTTGGGCCGAGTAAGCCTCCGGATTCAGAGCGCCCTACGTGGGATCCACGATTGGCCAAGTTAAAAGCCTCCAAATTCGGAGCCCCATCCGTGCATGACACGCTTGGGCCGAGTAAGCGTCCGGATTCAGAGTGCCCTTCGTGAAATTCACGATTGGCCAAGTTAAAAGCCTCCGAATTCAGAGCCCCATCCGTGCATGACACGTTTGGGCCAAGTAAGCCTCCGAATTCGAAGCGCCCTTGGTGGGATCCACGATTGGCCAAGTTAAAAGCCTCCGAATTTGGAGCCCTATCCGTGCATGACACACATGGGCCGAGTAAGCCTCCGGATTCGGAACGCCCTTCGTGGGATCCACGGTTGGCCAAGTTAAAAGCCTCCGAATTCGGAGCCCCATCCGTGCATGACACACTTGGGCCGAGCAAGCCTTCAGATTCGGAGCGCCCTTCGTGGGATCCACGGTTGGCCAAGTTAAAAGCCTCCGAATTCGGAGCCCCATCCGTGAATGACACGTTTGGGTTGAGTAAGCCTCCGGATTCGAAGCGTCCTTCGTGGGATCCACGATTGGCCAAGTTAAAAGCCTCCGAATTTGGAACCCCATCCATGCATGACACGCTTAAACTGAGTAAGCCTCCGGATTCGGAGCGCCCTTCGTGGAATCCACGGTTGGCCAAGTTAAAAGCCTCCGAATTCGGAACCCCATCTGTGCATGACACGGTTTGGTCGAGTAAGCCTCCGGATTCGGAGCGCTCTTCGTGGAATTCACGATTGGCCAAGTTAAAAGCCTCCAAATTCGGAGCCCCATCCGTGCATGACATGCTTTGGCCAAGTAAGCC